>JABUQX010041598.1:0-12500 GCA_015478945.1 Trachelipus rathkii
ATTATATATATATTTAATGAATATAAACAATAATAAATATTATATATACAAAAATATAAGTAGTCATGCACTCACTATTACTAAACCTTATATTAAAAATATTTTATACAAGTGCCTTTAAAATCTGTTCTCCGACTTATATTTTCTTAGACTAGAGACTAATCTTTCTTATATTAAAATACAATAACTTTACCAAAAACTTAAAATTAAAATACTTCATCCTTTACACACGATAAATTTTCATGATTCCCTTTGAAATAGCGAAAGGAAATTATTATACAAAATAAAATATATAATATATAATTACTAAGCTGACCATATAAAATAAATATACTATATAACTATATTACCAAAAAAAGGAGAAAATAAAAAGATTCTATATATTAATATATAATAATTAATACTAATGTATATACCCCATAATGTCAAGGGTGACTTCAGTTATAATTTTTACTTCCTCATGCGAGTGAGCGCGCGAGAGAGCGAGCGCGCGCACGAGCAAAGCCATGACGCACTCTCCTCGTCTCTCTACTTTCTCACCTACATCTCTCTATCTCAGTGCTCCTACACTTAGGCAGATAATAATTATAATCACTCACTGAATACTACCTCAGTCTCACCCTTAAGTACATACAATAGCCACTAGCATAAGTAATACATTTAAAGTACTACTAACGTCTCTATAGTCTGAGCAATATTTATACCAATTAACAGCCACCTAATTAGATCAAATGCAAAATATAAATATACTCTAAAAAAAGAGACATGAAACACGCAAAACACAATACAAATATACTATGTTACTCATATAAGGTGAATATTCCGTAAAAAAAACTGAACCACATATCACTACTAAATTAACTACACACCATATTTCGCCCGTATAAGCTCTTATATTTAGCCTATTAGCCTCAACTTCAGGACAGCTATGGGTGACACAAATACAGTGATAAACCTTACCTTTACACATCTGACATAAGTCGGCAATCAATTGCAAATCATTAAAAACGAACGAACGGGAGTCCTAAACGTATAATGTATATTCTACGATTATATAAAATTAGAGTTAGAATTAACAATTGCCAAAGTATTCTTAACAACTTAATGATGCTCGAATAATATGTAATATATAGACTAACTAATGAATATAAATGAACATACCCCTTAAATACTCATAGCATTTTTTTACACTATAGTCACTCTACCTTGAGCGGCAATCGTACAGATTATAAAGACAGAATAATATATTACACCAGGGCAAGATTCACTCTTGAACACAATACGCCTATACATACAACTTCAAGTGAATTATCTAACTGACACACACCATCACAGAATCTAGCTACACACCGTAATCAGCTACATAAATAAAGATAAAGAAAAACCCAGACACATATAGTAATAATAGTATTTAATAGTATTAGCAATATTATGACACCCAACTACTAAATCAAATAAGGTCAATATCTAAAACAGTTCACGGAGAGCGAAAACTCATATAATATACACAACCACTAAGCTCACATGCACTATCGGGCCTAAGATAAAAGAAAAAAAATATACACACCAAAAGGGAAGTACCCTATATAATAGGGACAAATTTAACAAGATGAAAATAATAATCTTTATAATAATACCAGCGGGATATCAACTTGAATTTACAGAGTAGAATATATAGATACTTATCATATAAATAGTTAACGCCCTTGTACTGAAGATTGAGAGCTAAAAGTCTTAACAAACAAACAGGTATATACATAAAATTGTGTAGTACTAGATAAAATATAAATACCCCTAAAGACTCAACTATTATTATAACTCACTAATAATCATACATAGTCACTTATATACTGGTAATATATAGTAGGTGAGATTATACACGGCATCAATTATATATAATATTCCACTTATATCAGCAAGATTAATACCGTGTCTTTTACACAGGTGTTATTAGAAATACGTCTGATCAAACCACGTATCACACTATACACAGACAACAGTAGACCTAAATAACCCAAAAAAAATGAAAGAACGGCGTGAGAGTGTATTCAGGTGTATATAACAAACTCAGCCATTACTACCGTAAGCGTCCCCATCTAACGTCACCACTATAAGGTACTCCGAGAGAGTGAGTGATGAATGCTATCGGTTTCTCACAAGAAGCGACAGGAGGCTGAAATAGCCTTGTACTAGCTGATGTAGTTCCTTAATAAGTAAATTAGGTTATAGCGGTTTGCAGAGATTTATTTATTATACTATTGTATTTCTCTATAATCCACTCTGAAAATTTATAAATCTGGGATGGTTCATTATACTTTTACAAGCCGTGTCTGTGATAGGAGGACAGTGATGGTTTAGAAAAAATTATCTTAACAAATGAGTAGAGACGTAGGTCATAAAGTGCCAATACTTTATCTCTAAGAGAATCGGAAGGGGGCGCGAGCGAGATATCTTATAAATAAATCAATAAACCTCAATATAATGAACACAAAATAAAAAGAGTGTAACATATTTTCTCAACTCCAAACATAAAAGAGTAATATAACAATTATAACAATATAAATATGAGCTTTAAGTAGATAGATATACTACACTCTACTGATCCTAATTACTTACCTAACACAGACAATTTCACGCGCATTAAGTGAACAGGTGGGATTGGCAATGTATAAGCTGCAGACGCGGGATTTTAAATAATAGGAAGTGAGATGAAATTGAGTAATATTAGCTATGGAGGAAAATGAGAAAAAAGCCACACCCGAGTTATCTGTTCCACCACAAAACAGATGATGGGGCTTAATAATTTGTGAAAAGCAAGGAACGAGCATTATATCACACAATAAATAACTTTTTACCCTATATTTTGAGACATGTAATAACCTGGGTAGATCCTTGAGTCTCCAACTTAATTCCACACTATACTGACTATATATATAGCAAATATATTACACACCTAATAAAGAAGCAAACAAATGCCATCACTCTTATTAATTAACGGGTATAGATAATATATTGCAGATAGATTATAGCAGTTGTGAAGAAATGCGAGAGGTCAATTTTTACTTATATCGAGTGACTACCTCACTTACCTAGGTTGTTTGATATGTATTACCTATATGATAAATAGAAAAGAGATAGAGGAGTGCACGTCAGTACACGTCATCAGCTTACGCAGTATAGAATATGAAGGGTCAATAGTGAGAGTCAGAGATGATTAATGGGACAAAATATATAGCTATACTATAGATTTATAAACAGGTACTCACTTATGATCATACTTATTAGCTTCAATCATAACCTATAATATTCACTATATATATATATATATACAAATAAGGAAGGGAGGAATAATAAATACCTCGAGAATATATAATTTTATTGTTTATAGATAACGCTTACGCTACTCATTTATACAAGTAAATGTGGGTAAAAATCAATGATTATTCCATTAAACATGTGTATATATAGAGGACTGAATAATATAAAGAAACTCATTACTATTATAATAATATATCATTATATTTCACAACATATACTTAACATAAGAAGAAAAAAAAAATTCTAACACTATATACTATACTATGTAGTAGATATAATATATTATAATAGCATAATTTCATTGAGAACTAATAAATAATATCTACCATACTTTTTTATAGTAATATTTGGCCATAGAGAAATAGACCTACCCATACTCCTACTATATTCCATTAATAAATTTATCTGAGAGTAAATGCCCTTAGTGATAATCACACACTTCTAAAATTCAACCTTTATTGTTAAATAGTAAGAACATGTACATAAAAACTATTCACGTGAACGACATATTTTATTCTACTACTAAAAGACCAAAATCTAAAACCAAGAGTGCATTTTTATAAATATTATCATTATCATATATAAGAATAATATTATAAGAATTAGAGACATCTATATTCAAACCAAACTCCATCACAGTCCAGACACAGATTATATTTTACAGTTGCCCTGTAATCAATTTAATAGATAACGTAAATAGTGTGATAAGTAGATAAAGTGATGTTATCCTTTAACAGAGTCAACTTTATCCGAGTATGTTGGCGAAATATATATAATATCTGATGTTGAAATCATGTAATGAGGCAATAAAGGCTTTTCTTTATAAGAGAAACGAGAGTCTTAGACGAAATAATGAAAATGGCTATAACGACAAAATAAGACAATAATTGCGCGGTGCAAACTGCCTTAGTCATTCTTAGAAAATTATAATTGTTAACTGTCCTAATTCGATCTTCCTTTATTTTAAATTCAGACGTCCTTAGGACACACACATATTTATTTTTTTGTGTTAACATATCTTTACCATTAAATTTACTGTAATTGATATTTATTATACTTTAAGGAAATAATACAGAAATATATACTGTACTACATACTGTAACAAAGATATTAATTAGAATTATAATTACAATATTTACAAGTAAAAAGTCAAATCTCTGCTCTGATAGAATATTAACACATGTCAAAATTCAGCATTTTTTAAATTATTAAACAAGATCGACTCAAAATACAAAAATTAATATGTGAATAAACGGAACATTTATTATTATGTATTATTATTATTATTAACCGAAAAACTTTACTATTAAAAATATGTATTCAATTATTAATTATTATATATATTATTATTATTTTATTATTAATTAATTATTACTACTATGATAATTATGAGATAATTATTATTAATTTGTTGGCAATAATATCTACCTCTCAAGTATGACAGACCTAGATTAAAGTTTATAAAAATGAGCTCTCGAAGGTAAAATACTTGCACAAATCTTCGAGCCTACGTGATCTATTATTATTGAACCCAAAAAGAAGCGAAATAAATTTAAATAAACCGCACGGTAAGAAGTTGATGGCCAGGTGAATTTCTTCAACAGATTCTAATATTCAAAATGGTCTTAGTTCGTGAAGCCAGTATGTGAGCAATACGAAAGACGTGCATGTAGAGAGTCGAAACGCTAAGCGACAGTGCGCGCTGAGTAAGATGTGGATATATCGAAAGGAGAAAGCTAGCGTCATGCCTAATACAATTAATTACTTTTACATTGCTAGATCACCGTTGTACATTTATCCTATTCGGTCTCCTGTATTAATAATTCCCCAAAAAAAATAAAAAAGAAAAAATAAACATTCTTTATTGATATTTATTTATAATATTAATTTGGATAAAGTATATATATCTACTTCAGATATATAGTTTAAAATTAAGTAGTGAAACATCGCCACATTTAGCTGAAACTATAGACCATCTAACTAATATATACTAAATCAAATATAACCCCTTAGCGGTTAGTTCTCAACAAGGATTCATTATTCTATGGCTACCATATTATGTAATTTATCTATCTATGTCAATTAACACAATGTTAGAGTATATACATATTTTAGATTATCTATATACACGACCTTCACTATTTCCATTAGATTTCATTTGCGATATGAATTTAAACACCTTTCAATATCTAAATAAAGGATTAAAATCCAAGTACTATACAATCATAAACATTAAAACAAGTCTGAGCCTAGACCTTCCCTTATAAATATATGATCGACACTCAATATTGTTGGTAGTAGAGACAATTATCTAAGGTTCGTATAATACGCTTTACTACACATACAAATTTCGTCATAACACAATCAATCTCATAATAACTCATATACATAATTAAGGCAAATTCTAGATCACATACTGATTAGCGCTGATTAATTATTTCCATGACATAAAAAGTTTTAAATTTGTATATCAATTATTGTTTTACTTCCAAAGATTTGATACTTTTCAGACTCCAATGAGAACATTATAAAATGAATAATTATTACACTTAGTTTTAATTATTACATTAGCGTTTCAAATTTCAATAACCTCGAAAAACAATAATAACGAGCGAATTCATGAATTAAGAAAACATATCAACAAATAAATAATTTATCGGATTTATCATTGTTCTATGTTTAAACTAAAAACATAAGGCGAAAATTAGATACTGGTATATAATATTTCGTTCATTTGCCGTAAGGACGACATATCCCAAAAAATTACGTTTTTTATTATTATAATATAAGAAAATACATTTTAAGATACAAAGTTAATAAAAAACTAAAATAGTCTACATTATTATCGACTATATTTGGGTACAAAACTTAACCTGCGTAGACGCCCATTTTGTTTAAATACTTAGCTATCTTCTGCCATTGTCTCATTTATCGGAGAAGAAAACCTAACAAAGTACAGCTTAGTGTAGAGAAATCCATATTCGTGGTCTTATTTGAGGTGTGTGGAATGACAAAAAATCGCTCTTGTATCATCGACTTTGAGAGAGATTAAGTTGGCATTATTCCAACCGGGCATTAGTCTAAATAAGAATTCTTACCAACTCTTTTTTTCTATTGAAAGTAAAGACTTTTTCAAACCTTTATTTTAAAAAAAATTTAATAAATATTTCTTTATATACAATTTTGAGAATTACACCTTACTTTGAAATCAAGCCATTAACTTCATTTTATTTTTTTAAAGGTAACTATGCAACAATGAGATACTGCAGAGCACAATAAGTCCAGCAGACACTTGTGTAATGTCCTAAAAATTTTTATACGTTAATATAAATAAATAATGAGATAAATAATTAAGTTTAAAACTTTCTGTAAACTGTTAACAATTAAATTATTAAGTTAGAAGAGTATAGATAGTAAAAATCTATAGTTTCTCTAAGATAGGATGAAATAGGTGAGCCTCAAATAAAATACCTCCTTTCTATATGGTTAGGAAAAAAAAAGACTAGCTACAGCTAAGACAAGTTATATTAAAAGTATATATGAGAATTAAGCGATTGCTAAAAGTCTAATATGGAGCGTGTTGAACCGTGAGTCCGTCCTACCCTGTTCAAGAAATTTTAAAAAATTGCACTGAGATATAATTACCACTGTATATAAAATATCATATCACATAGATAATAACATCCAAACAATAAATAGACTATATTAAAATAAGTAACCTTAAATACTTAATACTTACTAATAGCAATTTACAGGTATGCTCAGAAAAGCTAATTAATAGAATCTTAGACAAAATAATATGATATATTACACTTATCAAATTATTTAATATTTATAAATTTTAAATTTATTATTTATATTAATTATTACGCTTAAGAATTAATTAGAATTTATTTAATATTTGAATTATTAATTATTATTAATTAAATATTATTATTTCAATTATTATATTATTATACTTTAAGACTTATTATATAAATAATAGGACAGAAAATTTCATCGATTATATTTCTATTTTAAATACGTATCTAATTATTATCCAATATTATTATAATTGTGGTATATATTAAATTTAATTATGTAATATAGATTTATTTATATAGTTTATATTATATTTAAAATTTAAATTATTTATATAATATATATTATTATATTTTATAATTTAATTAAATTTAATTATATTATTATTATATACATAATATTAAATATATAAGTCTAGTATTTTATAGTATTATTGTATGATAATAAGTTAAATATTAATACTTGATAATTAGACTAGGCATTAATTTAATTATATCTTCATAGGATGAATACGTTAATTATTGTTTTATATTAATAATAATACTATAAATATTAACTCTTTTTTAATGTATAATAACGGTATTATTTATATTTATATACATATATATATATAATATAATATATATACATTAATAGTATTATATATTTTATATATTAATAATTAATATATATTAATATTAATAATTTTAACTACTGATTATACCAACATAGTGAACATTATGTTGTTAATCAGCTATTATATGAGGTACTATTATATTATTAATTATATAATTATTATTAATATTTAAATAATTAATATATTTATATTATAATAATTATATATTTTTAGTAGAAAATATGTAATTATTATTAATTAGGATTTTGATAATTAAAAGATTCTATTTAATATTTAATATTATTTATCTAGTTGATTTATGTTAATTAATATTCTACCCTATTACGAACGATTCCCTATATTTGTCGGTTTGTTTATAATAAAATTATCTATTATATTATTCATTGTGATTAGATATAATATTCTTTATATATTTCAGTTATTATTATTTATTATTAGTTGAAATTACAGATATTTATTATATTTGTAAAAAAACAACTTTTTAATAATATTAATCAGGAAAATATATATAAGTATTATAATATTATAAATAGTATATTTTATATTTAAAATATTGAAACTTATATTTATTATTAATTATTATGATTATCAATTTATTTATTATTTATTAATATACAATAATATTATTAATTAATTTATAATTATTATATATATCACTGTTAAGAGTTCATTTCTATTATACTCATCATTATTATATTCTCATTATTAATTAATTTATTATTATTATTCTTTTATATTATTAATTATCAATTATTATTCTATCATTAATATAATATTTATTTCAGCAAAATTAGTTTATTTTATTTTAAATCATTTTCATTATTTATTTATAGATATTATTATTTCATTTCATTATTATCTATTTATTATATTATTTATTGATTATTATTCTCATTTCATTATTCTATTATTAATTAAGTCTTATTGTTTTATGTTTAACAAATCTCATTTTTATACTTTTATGTTTTACACTTAATAAATCTTTTTTGTTCTTGTTCTACTAGAGGTCCTCTTCTTAAAGGAAACTCTTCCGGACGCCAGTAATTTCATTATTTTACTAATCGATGCTATACGAGAGTGTTTTCCATCATTTAAGTTTATGTATCATTCTTATTTGCACAGTTATACTACGCGTTTCTTTTTATTGAAGCTATATATTGTATGTTATTATATTTGATTAGTTATAGTACCAGTATCGTCTCACGGTCCCGCCTATTCGTTATCATATATGCTATGCTACCATATATATATAATAGTATATATAATATTATTATGTACTAAAAACTCCGAGATATAAAGATTTGGAGCTTCATTATCATATAAATGATATTATTTATTTTATTTGCTATAATTTTAATTCTTCTCTCTTCTTCTATCACTATCTCATTATATATACCTGCCATCCTTACAAAGCGTGATTATTCATTCTAAATATATATTATATCATATCTTTTCTTAATATTTAATTTAACTTACTTTACACTTTCTATCTTATTTCACATCGCACATACCCCTTATTGCTTTTCGTTATCTTTTTCTCTCTTCTCTTTCATCTCTTTTCCTCTTTTCCTATAGTCTTCTTCTTTCTTCTTCTCTTGTAATTATCTCACCTCCTTCCCTATTATACTTCACTTCTAATTCTATCATATTATTTCTCTCCTTCTTATTTCTTCTTCTTCTTTCTCTTCTCTTCTTGCCACTTCTTCTTCCTTCCTTCTTACTTCTTCTTCTTAAATTCTCTACTTCATTCTCTTCTGGTCAGAGTCCTTCTTCTTTCTACTCTACATAATCTGAGTTTTTCTTTCTTTCCCTCTTTGTTTCTCCTTTTCTTCTATACGATCCCTTTTTCCCTCCTTCCACCACCTTTTGATCTCTTCTTAATTAATTTCTTCTCTAACTTCTATCCCTTCCTTCTTGGAGGCGTTATCATTCTAGGCTCTCATTACTATCTTGTTCCTTTATTCACCAACTTCTCTACCTCTTATGTTCCTAAACTATCTTCTTCTTTCTTCTCTTTATCTAATATTTATCATCTCAACTTTTACACTTTCTTCCATCTTCTTCATGCTGATTCTCTTCTTACTTTCTTTCTCTTCCCTAGAATTATTATTATCTATCTTAAATATATCCTATTAATAACAGTAATTATTATATTACAGTTATATTCTTAATCAAATGATTATATGAATATGTTTTTGTTTTGCTTAATCGAAAATTTTATTAATTATATTATTATTATCTATTATTATTAAATATACTTATTATTTAATTATTTTATAAACAAATTTGTTGTGCTATGCGCAAAAAATTGAAAAATATTGTCAATTTCTGGCGTGCTTATAAAAATAAATAAATTAAACAAATAGTAATATAATAATAATTCAATACATTTCACTCAAATATAATGAGAAATCTAACAATAAACTATAAATACTAATAATAATATCTATATAATCAATAGTCTGTGGTTCAAAATAGTTTATAAATTTCTTATAATATAATTAACAATAAAATAATTAAAATTAGATATATGAATACTAAATACTCAACAAGCATAAAATTATAATAAATAATAGTTATAGATATATTACTTAATAATAATAATAATATAATAATTAATAAAATAATAAATATAATAATAATAATAATAACTTAATAATAATAATATAATATATATATAATTAATGAAAAATAAAATTAAATCATATAAAAATATATTTATAATACGTTTCAAGATTAAATATAATTAAATCATAAATAAATAAACAGTTAAATGACTTAGTTAAGTAATTTTTCCTACTTTTCTATTTTTGTTATTAATTTTATTTACATTATTATTAAGACTAATAATAAATAAATACAAACTAAAGAGGAAAAAAACTATACAAAAAACAATTTGAAATTATGTTTAAAATATATGATCATAAATTATAAATAGCTTATTTCAAAAAGGCTAAATCACTTAGTAATAGTAGATAATAAACGACTAATTTTTGTGTGTGTGTGATATAGCGTAAGTAGTGTTATTATATTGTGTATAGTAAATTATAATGTATGTGGTGAGGGTTAATGTGTGGTGTCAAATATTTTAGGTTAAATAGAGTATGCTCTTGTTTTTGATATAAAGTGATAAATGATCTATATGTAATGATATTATATAGCAATTGTTTTGGTAAAAGTTTCATAAGCCATTCAGGTAAAGTCCTCATTTTAACTTTATTTACACCATGAGTATATACATACTTTACTATAATTGTTTTCGCCATATCATACATACTATACATTATTCTATACACACCTCAACTGAACAATATAGTTATTGAAATTAACTACGAAAAGTACAATGGTTTTTAATTAAGTATTAATAATTATTGTGAAGCATTTTTATGTAATATTATTATTAATTTTAATTAATACATACAATAGTGTTAAAAATATTATTATTCATAATGACTTTATCATTAATATTATTGACCTATTTAGATATTGCTCAATGCGGAAGATACGAGTTGATATCATAAATTATGTTTGTGTTTATGTTGATAAGAGATTGAAACTACTTCATAACTGTACAGTTGCGCAGATTTTAGTTAAAGAATATATTTTCAAAGGATTCTAAAGTTTAATTTATAGTACACATTGATCTCAGCGAATAATGAAGATCGATCTTATCTCGCAATTTATGCTTATAATTATATATAATCACTAATTTTTTATTAAATATTTTCTTGTAAATTATTAATCTGAATTTTAAATATTTCAAACTATGTTATTTAAAAAAAGTTGTATATAATATATGAAAAACAGACATATATATTTATATTTCTATAGATAACTACGATACATACATTATTATATAGATTAATATTTTTGGAGACAGACACACTTACATTGTTTTTAATATAATTGATTTCTACATTTTATTAATCTTATAATCTTATAGTATTTATTATTTTTTATATATTTTATTTTTTAATTTTTATTTTGTTTTTTTATTTTTTATTATTATTTTTTTATTATTTTTTTTTTTATTTTTATTATTTTATTTTTTGTATTTAATTTTTTATATGAAAAGCTTTCAACCAAGAAAACATACCTTACAAACTCACCTTCGAATACCTACAACTCAAATTATCTTAGGTCTATGTTCTTGATAATTTAACTTTTCTCTATCCTTCCTGGAAAGATCGT
Organism: Trachelipus rathkii; assembly: GCA_015478945.1. Lineage (NCBI taxonomy): Eukaryota > Metazoa > Arthropoda > Malacostraca > Isopoda > Trachelipodidae > Trachelipus > Trachelipus rathkii. The sequence continues at coordinate 11,927 of JABUQX010041598.1, forward strand.
ATTAGATCTAGCTTCGCAAGCGTATTAAAGATTTGACGTTTTGAGAAACTTTAAAAACTGCTACAACATGACCCCAGTTGATTCCTCAGCATGAGGGTATCATTTGTCCTCTTATATAGTATGCTTCACATAATGTGTTACCAAATCTAATGCTCTCATTGATTCTCTTCAATCTATCCGGCTTCTATTATAAAATTATTATCATTTTATTCTATTCTGAATACCCAAATTGCATTCCACTTTTTTCTCTCTCCAGTTCTTTAACACTAGACTCAAAAGATTTGCTCTATTTAATACGTGATCCTGTGGAAGAGTTTGAGACATCCTTCCTTCTTTCAATATTCCTATTTTCTTTCATTGCACCTTTCAAGAGACGAACATCGGAAAATATTCTCCTCGTATTTTGATCTAGAATTTGTTTTGAAAACTCTGGTTGATTATTTTCCGACAGAGGTAAATAAAACAAAAGCTTTACTGGTAGAAATAAAAGCATTAATAAGATATTACTTTTATTTTTTACTGTTCCAGTTCGGTTGGAAAGGAAGGTTTTAGTTCGTGAACATCTGAACAATTG
>JABUQX010041598.1:15000-20000 GCA_015478945.1 Trachelipus rathkii
AACTTTATTTTATAAATACAAAGTACATCAAAGTGGCACATTACCTATCGAATATTTCCGTTAAAAATATTGGTTATTAATACGAGTTATTTTCAATCAGTGAGTATTTGCAATCAGTTGTGACAAGTAAACCTCGTCCTCTTATTACTCTTTGCTATTAAGATAAAAGCTCTTTTATAAATGGATCTACATTCTTTGATAAAAATTATCACACTAGTCCTCTCCTATTTTAAATAGTAAAGTCCTCAATTTTAGAGGACCCCTGGGTTTACCCCTGTAACCCCTTAATAAATTGGGGGTTAGGGGCTAAAACCGCCTTTGATTTTTTGTAAATTTCCTTCACAATGGGAACCTATTTACACATGGAGAAATGTGGTGTTCCAAATATTCACATATAAATAAATATCGGAGGAACCTAAAGAACGCATATATTATAAGGTATATATATATATAATATATATATTTATATATATATAATATATAATATATATATATATTATTATAATATATATTATATTATATATATATACTATCAAATATATATATTAGTATATTATATAATATATATATATATATATATAATTATAATATAATATATATATATATATATATATATTATATATATATTTTATATACTATTATATATATATAATATAAGAAGGAAAAGCCTTGGATTAAAATTTTTCCATTTATTTTAGTTACACAAAAATTAGAAACAACCATTATTGAATTAAAAACAAGATTTTTCCACAAAAACAATTAAAAAGGTTACAATTGATTTGAAGCTTTCGTCCTCCCATCAGGGAGACTCCTCTTCAGGCAAGGATACAACCGCATTACTGAAAAACCTGCTAACGTAGAAACACCTATTGTGTTTGTTATCTTCTTTCAGACGAATTTTTTGGAAGTTTAGGTTGAAGACTTCAATATATTCCATTTTGCAAAATGGTCTAGTTTTAACCGTCACCCAGGTTTGTTTATATAAAATTGTTTCGAATATAGATTTTCGAAATGAATTCCATGATTCTTCCTTTTTCATTTGTATTAAGTAAAATTTCCAATGCTTTTTTCATTAAATTGTCCAATGATTAATAAATGATTAAAGGATCTCTATGAATTAGACTGAATAAATACTGTCTTTTTTTTTTTTAAGTCTGCCAAGTGTTGTTTTTTTTTTCTTCTACTTGAAAAATAATTAAATGTTTCACCTACATATATTTTTTCACAGGATGTACAAGGTATTGATAGAATTCGCAGCTGTCAGTAAAACATTTTTCTTTTACAATTTAGGTGGGGTCTAAAAAGTATTTTTTTTCAAGAGCAAATATAAGATATGGAAGGGAAAGGTAATATTTTTTTAGGAATAATTTTTTTAATTATGTATGGGAAATGGTAGGTATGGTAAGAAAAGAAGAAATTTTTTGTTTTTTGGAGAGGAATTGGAACCATAAACTCCTTAGCTTTGTAAGCTTAAATTAATAATGTGATTGGATTTATAATAAGGGCTGGTAAAAGTTTTATAAAAGTAATTTGTTTTTCGCTAATTTTAGTAAAGTGGGGAACAAATACAGGATGCCGCAGAAATTACGAGAAGAAGTAATGCCAATTTTTTAATATTATAGGAGTGATTAAGAAACTAGTGGATATACGTTGAGGGATGAAAAATAGGTTTTCTTCTGTAAATTATTTTTGTGAAGAATCTGTTTTTTAATCAATATGTGTCTTTCTAATTTTGTGTAACTAAATAAATGGAAATATTTTAATCCAAGGGCTTTCCTTTCTATATTAAAATAAAACTCTTACGGTTGAAGTAGTTTTATTTCCATATATATATATATATATATATATAATATTATATATAATATAATATATAGTTTATATATTATATATAAAATATATTATTTATATATATATATATTATATATAATATATATATATAAGGTGTATCTATTATATATATAATAATATAATAATATAAATATATATAATATATATTATAATAAATATATAATATATATATGTATATAAATTATATATTATATATATAATTAATATATATATATATATATATATATTATTATATATATTATATATAATATATATAAATATATATATATATATATATATATATATATATGATATATATATTATTATATATATATATATATCATATTATATATTATATATATAATAATATATATTATATATATATATGTATATTATATATTATTATTATAGTTAATATAAGTATATATATATATATATAATAATATAATATATATAAATATAGTATATTATTATATTATATATATATATTATATTATATATTTATTATATATATATATATATATAATATAACATATATTATATTAGTATATATATATATATTTATATATATATAGTATAAATATATAGTATATATATATATATAATAAATATATTTAATATATTTATATATAAGTATATATATATATATATATATATATATATAATAGTAACGTGGGTATTCCGCAGGGTGTGATTACACATGACCAGCGATGAGCATAATCTGCTAACAGGTGGATATTTGATTTACCTTGATTTTATACTGCGTTTAAGGTATGTAATGTTTAATGAATTAGTGAGTTTAACGGTGGAGTAAAACGATCGATGAGTCTAAAGCGTAAAAACATGAGTTAAAGCAGTAAAACATGAGTTAAATGCAGTAAAGCGTAAAACAAAAAGCATACTAATCTCCCTAGGTGTTAGGTAACAATGGGTAGTTCGATTTACTGATTTACTGCTTTAAGGTTAATAAACTTTAAAGCAGATGGTTAAAGCAGTAAAACATATAAGTTAAAACCAGTAAAACAGTGAGTTAAAACAGTAAAACATGAGTTAAAGCAGTAAACAGTAAAACAAACCGATACTATGTGTCCCCTAGGTGCTTAAGGTACTAACCTCTATTGATTTACTGATTTACATCTTTAAGGTATGTAAAATGTTTTAATATAATATTGGAGTTAAAGCTGTAAAACATATAAGTTAAAGCAGAAAAAAATATGAAGTTTAAAGCAGTAAACAGTAAAAAAAACAAAAGCATACTAATCCCCTAGGTGTTATTAAACACGGTGGTTTGATTTATGATTTACTGCTTTAAAATCTGTAAAGTATATGTTTTAATAAAAATGTTTAAGTGCCTAAAAATAGGATGGGATAAAATTGACCCATGGAAGACGCAAAGGGTTGTCGTGTGTTATACATGTGGTATATAGTGTAAATGTAAGTGGTAAGTGTTCCTATGGTGAAGTGTAAAGTTCATAGGTGATGTGGTGATATAGTGTAAGTGCGGTTGTGTATGTGGTGGTGTGTTTTTGTGACCGCCGTTTGTGTAAATGTAAATAATGTAGTGTCTATGGGTAATGTAAGTGTCATAGGAATGTTGTTAAAGTGTCATAGTTTATGTGTGTATAAGTGTCATAAGTAATGTGTGTGTGCACAACTAGTTGTGTGCGTGTGTGTGTGTTTGTGTTGTGTGTGTGTGTGGTGTGTGTATATAAGTAGAAAGTGTGTATGTGTAAGTATAAGTTGTGGTGTTGGTGTGTGTGGTGTTGTGTGTGTGTGGTGTGTGTGTGTCACGGATGGATCAATAAGTTAGGATAGATCCATACAGGTCAGGTTCCTACAATGACTCTCATGCTAGCCAGATCCTAACCAAAGGCAAGCGCATCAGTTACCTTGGATGAGCTTCAAGGCGAGGTGGAGCTAGGTGCAGGAGTAGGGATATGGTGTACGGCTAGGTGTAGGTGTACGCTAGGTTAGGGTCAGGTTAGTTTAGGTTAGGTTAGGTTAGGTTAAGGTTTAGGTTAGGTTAGGTTAGGTTATGTTAGAGTAAGGCCAAGGGTTTAGGTAACAGGTTTAGGTCTAGGTTAGGCTGGGTATGGGTATCGGCAAGGTCAATTCGAAAATAATCATGGTCAAACAAGGTTAATATATATATAGTATATATATAATATTATATTATATATATATATATAATATATAGTATATATTATATTTATATATTTATATTAGCGTATGTTGTGTGTGTATAAGTAGCCTAACGGGTGTGCGTGTGTGCATAAGTGTCATTAGTGTTGTTAGACGTGGGTGTAGGTTGTGAGCTAGGTTGTGTATGTATCATTGGCACGGTCGTAGGGTGGGTGGGTGGTATATGGCGTGGTGTAAATGTGTCTAGGCATGTGTGTGGTGTAGGTGCAAGATGTGAGTGTAAGTGTCCTTGGGTGGGTGTATTGTGCTGATGTGTATAAGTAGCCTAGCGGTGTGTGTGTATGTTGGTGGTGCTGTATAACGTAAGCGTAACGGGTGTGTGTGTTTGTATGTGTGAGTGTTGTAGAGTATGTTAATATGCTATGTGTGTGTGGTAATGGATGATACGATTTTAACTCTCTCCTCTCTTCTCTCCTCGTTGTTAATATATATAAAGTATATAGTATATATATATATTTAATTATATATATATATATACTTATATAAATATATAATATGATATATATATATATATATATTATAATATATAATATATATTTTATATATATATTTATAATTATTATATAATATATAATATATTATATATAATATATTAGATATTATATAATATTATATAATATATATATAATATTATGATATTATATATATATCTATATATAATATATATATATATATATTATATACTATAAATTGCATTATAATATAAAATGCAAAATCGAGGATGCGGTTTTTCCTAAACAAACTTTTTAATATGGAACATTAGTTATTTCCAGATTTTATGCTATGCATAAAAATGAAAAATTTATATAATAGTAACTTTTGTTTAATATATTAAGGGATTCAGGTCGAGCCCCATAAATTATTAAGCATATAACACTCCTTAAGCAAGGCACGGGTCTCGAGTTCCAGTTCGTTTAAGTGACTGGTATATGTCACATTTTTTAAATTCCGCAAAATTTCCCTTTGTTCAT
>JABUQX010041598.1:25000-27500 GCA_015478945.1 Trachelipus rathkii
AATTTTTTAATTACTTTTTAAATTTATTTGCTTAAAACCTTTTGTTTTTTACTAAAAAATTTATTCTTTTTATGTTATAACGTAAAAATTTTGCATTTTACATACCTAAAGCAGTATAATCAGTAAATCAGTAAATCAGTAAAATCAGTAAATCAATGTAATCCAACTACCCTCCCTACCCCACCCGTGATCTATTGATACTATTGACTTTGATCTAATTTGATCTATTGATCTGTTGATTCAAGTTCATATTTTGTATAAACATAGACACAAAACCTTTTATTTATTTTGTTTAATTTGTCATAAACTTTTGTTTTTACATAAAATTTATTCTTTTTATGTTATAAAACGTAAAAAATTTTGCATTTTTAACATACCTTAAAGCAGTAAATTAGTAAATCAAACTGCTTTCAGCTAAACGCTTCATATCCCTTTCCATGATCTATTGATCTAGTTGTAATCTATTGATCTATTGATCTATTGATCTATGATTCAATCATATTTTGTATAACATAACACAAAAACTTTTATTTAATTTTGTATTGTTTTCTTTAAACATTATGTTTTTTTACTAAAAAAATATTTATTTTGTTTTTATTTGCTTTAAACATTTATATTAGCATACCTTAAAGCAGTAAATCAGTAAATCTGTAATCAAACTATCATCCAGCCCCTTCCTATGCTTCATGATCTATTGATCTATTTGATCTATTGATCTATTGATTCAAGTCATAATTTTGTATAACATATCTCAAAAACTTTATTTATTTTTTTTGTTTTCTTTAAAACATTTTTTACTATAAAATTTATTTATTTTGTTTTATTTCGTTTTTAAACATTTTGTTTTTACTAAAAAAAATTATTCTTTTATATTTATAACTTAAACAAATTTGAGCATTTTTACATACCCTAAAGCAGTAAATCAGTAATCAGTAAATCAGTAAAACAGTAAATCAGTAAATCAGTTTTTATTTATTTTGTTTTAGCCTCCTTCTAATCTAGCCGCATCCATGATCTATTGATCTGATCTATTGATCTATTGATTCAAGTTCTAATTTTTATAAACATAACAAAAATATTTTATTATTTTTGTTTTTCTTTTGCTTTAAATATTTTGTTTTACTAACAATTTATTCTTTTATGTTTAATAACTAAAAAAATTGCATTTTTACATACTTCTAAAGCAGTAAATCAGTAAATCAAGTTACCCAACCTACCCCATACCCTTCTGTGATTCTATTGATCTATTGATCTATTGATCTATTGATCTATTGATTTTCAAGTCATATTTGTATAACATAACCAAAAAACTTTTTTATTTATTTTGTTTTGTTCTTTTAAACATTTTTGTTTTACTAAAAATTTTAATTCTTTTTATGTTTATAACTTCTAAAAAAATTTGCCTTTTACATACCCTAAATCAGTAAATCGTAAATCAGTTTTAATCGAACTATCCTCCTACCCTTCCATGATCTATTGAATCTATTGATGCTATTGATCTAATTGAATTCTACCCTTGTTTATTGCAATTGATTCAAGGTATTTTTTTGTATACACATAACACAAAAACTTTTATTTATTTTGTTTTGTTTTCTTTAAATATTTTGTTTTTACTGACAAAAAATTTTTCTTTTTATGTTTATACTTAAAAAATTTGCATTTTTTTCATACCTAAAGCAGTAAATCAGTAAATACAACCACCATTAATCAGGTTAAATCAGTAATCAAACTATCCTCCTACCCTTTGTCCTGATCTATTGATCTATTGATCTATGGATCTATCCATGTCTATTGATCTATTGATTCAAGTTATATTCTTTGTGATATTATAAACCAAAAACTTTTTTTAATTATTTTTGTTTGCTTTCTTTTAACACAGTTTTTTGTTCTTACTAAAAATTTATTCTTTTTTATGTATATAACTTTAAAAAAATTTGCATTTTAACATACTTTAACCTTAAAGCAGGAAATCAGTAAATCAAACTGCCTCCACCAGCCATCTCCTCGCTACCCAACCCGGGTGGGGGAAATTTCCCCTTTCTAAAAAAAAAAAAAAATTTTTTTTTGAATTTCTATTTATAAAAAAAAAAAACCTTAATTTTGGAAATTCCCCTATTGATCTATTGATCTATTGATTCAAGTCATATTTTTGTATAATTAACTCACTTCTTTGGATTTTATTTTTGTTTTTTGTTTCTTTATTCATTTTTTTTTTTTTAATAAATAAATTATTCTTTTTATGTTTTATAATTAAAAAAAAATTTTAATTTTTTTACATACCTTAAAGCAGTAAAATCAGTAAATCAGTAAATCAAATCTGCCTTCAGCTACCTTCCTATCCTTTCCATGATCTATTGGTCTATTGATCTATTGATCTATTGATCTATTGATCTATTGATTCAAGTCATATTTTGTATAACATAACACAAAAACTTTTATTTATTTTGTATTGTTTTCTTTAAACATTATGTTTTTACTAAAAAAATTATTCTTTTTATGT
>JABUQX010041598.1:32500-52500 GCA_015478945.1 Trachelipus rathkii
ATTTTTAGACACTTTAATCACCTGGCCTAATTCTTCTCGCTTACAATATTCAGTCTATAGAAAACCTACCTCTAACCCCAACTACATCCACTGGTATTCCTCCCACTCCTATAGTTGCAAAATAGGTGTTCTCTCCTCTTTATTCCTTCGTGCTTTACGTATTTGCTCTCCCCCTTTTCTAGAAACTGAACAACATTTACTATTCTCCACTTTAACAACTCGTTTTTCAAACAAAAATCAGGCCTGAGCATGGGTTCACCTTGCTATCCAAAAATTCTACAATCCCCACAATCCACATACTAAAACCTACAATTCTTACCTGCCCATTCCTCAATTTCCACTAAAACATCTTAAAAATATTCTCCCCAACAATCTTCATTTTACCACTTCGAACACCTCAACCCTCAATAGAAAACTAAAACCCCACACTCTCTCTTCTAGTGATATTTCTCAATGTGTTTACAAAATTCCCTGCTTACATTGCAACTCCATTTACATAGGAGAAACAAATGTTTTCTCCAGACGTCTATACCAACATAAACAAGACCTAATTAATGACAATCTAAACTCCGCCTTCACATTTCATCGCTCCACTCTCAATCATACCATTGACATCGATTCCATGACCCCCATACAAAACACCGTCAAGAACTTACAAAAAAGTTCAGGTGACTTCTTTTTTTTTGTATTCAACATTCTATTAACTTCAATTTTTCACACAGGTGAAATACCAAATAGAATCCATACAAAACCTAATTATGAACGCCCTCTCCGAATACAACTATTTAAAATGATAAAATCTTGGCATCTTAGTGAATAATTTTGTATTATATTTTATTTTTATTAATTAATTTTTCTTAGTCTATACATATATGCACCTGAAAGAGGTTCTTTTGTAAAGAACGAAAATTTGTGCTAAACTACTATTTATTAAAATTATTTGTTATTTATTTTATTATTCATAGATAAACTAAATTTATTTAGACCTTATTTAACTCTATATATATATATATATATATATATATATATATATATATATATATATATAGTATATATATATATATATATATATATTATATATATTATATATACTAATATATATATATATATATATAAGTATAGTAATTATATATATGTATATATATGTATATAATACTTATAATATAGTATATATATATAGATTTATAGTATAATATATATTATAAAATATATTATATTTCAGTTCAGTTTAACCAGGTTCCGGTTCTAAGATTCCAGTTCTCCAATATTGGCTCTTGACTACGCCAATATAATTTCGACAAATGTGGTATTTAAACAATCTTTTCTTTCGATATATTTTCAGTCACGCAGAGCACGTAGAAAGATGATATTAAACATCGATATATTACTTATTCTTAATTTTCTTTAAAATGTTGCATTGATTATCATCTTCAAGGTTTCGTTTCTTCCCTTGTTGGGGGCTGTAAAACCTTGAGCTTCAGGCTGCAAAATAAATAATTAGAATAACTAACTTTATAACGAAAAATATAAATATAAAAGGTATAATAGTAAAACGTAAGAGAAAATACATAACAAAACGAAATGTTATATTAAATATTATGAAAAAATCTTAATTAAAAGAAGCTACGTTTAGAAAATGTTACACATATGCTTGACATCTTAGAAATAACAGTCATGTGATCAGTAAGTTTGTACGATGACTGCCAGGCTAATTTGTATTAATTTGAAGTGTCTATAATTTTGTGTGTGTGTTGGTGTGTTGCGCGCGTGTGTGTGTGTGTGTGTGTGTGTGTGTTGTGTGGTGTGTGTGTGTGTTGTGTGATATGGTATGTTAGGGCTTTGTTTATGTTTCATATACATATTATTAGGTTGATATAATATAATAATAATAATAATATAATATATTATAAATAATAATAATAATCAATAATAAATAATAATAATAATAATAATAATAAATAATAATTAGATAATAATAATAATAATAATGATAATAATAATAATTAAATAATAATAATAATGAATAATGAATATTTTGTTGAGGCGTTGTGTATAGTGAAGATTGAGATTGCTATGTTGAACTTCTGCTGTAAGATTGAAACTCTTAATTTTAAGTTTACCTTGATTAATGGAATGTTTGTAATGCATCAGGTGCTAGGGGCCACTAGGATGTGATAATATAACAGTTTTTTGTTAGTTTTCCGATATTATCATTAATTTAGTTTTAGTAGCGATATGTTTGAAAAATCGTTGTATTAATTTTTATATTTAACTTCAACGTTTGATATATTTAACAAGCCAACAACAACAACAACAACATAACAACACAACAAGCAACACAACTAACAACAACACAACACCAACAACAACAACAACAACAACAACATCAAATGCAACGTTTAAACAAGCTAACAACATCTACAACAGTGCATGAACATAGACTAAGCGTGGCACATTTCAACAACAGCCAGCTACAGCAAAAGAGAATTATGTTTTAATGCTTATTGTTATATCAGAAATATGACATGAATATGCAATTAGATCATAGATCAATATCATAGCAATCAGATAGATCAATAGATCATGGAAGGATAGGAGTGATAGAGTGGAGTGGTGATTAACTGGATTTACTGATTTGAAACGTGCTTTAGAGGTATGTAAAAATGCGATGCAAATTTTTTTGATAGTTATAAACATAAAAAGAATAATTTTTTTTTTATAGTAAAACAAATAGTTTAAAGAAACAAAACAAAACAATAAATAAAGTTTTGTGTTATGTTAATACAAAATATGACTTTGTATCAATGAGAGTCAATAGTATCAATAGATGCAATAGATCAATAGATCAATAGATCAATAAGATCAATAGATCACAAATGGACAGGAGGGATGGCTGGATGGTAGTTTGATTAACCTGATTTTACTGATTTACTGATTTACTGATTACTGAATTTACTGATTATTACGTGATTCTTTAGGAGTAGTTGTAAAAATCAGAATTTATATAAGTATAAAACATAAAAAGAAAGTAAATTTTTCTAGTAAAACAGGAAAATGTTTTAAAGAAACAAAACAAAATAAATAAAAGTTTTTGTGTATTATGTGTGATAGCAAAATATGACTTAGATATGCAATAGGATGCATAATCAAATAGAAGTATGCAATAGACTCCTCAATAAGTGATCAACTCGCTGGAAGGGTAGGGAGATGGGCATGCTTGTGCGAATATTACTGGATTCTACTGAGTTATAAGCTGGAGCGTTTTAAGAGTAGTGTAAAAATCGCAAATTGTGCATTCAAGCTACTCCAACCAACATGACCAAAAATATTTCTTTTTAGTAAAACATATGATGTTATAGAAAACAATACATAAATAAAAGTTTTTTGTGTTATGTTATACAAAAGTATGAAAACGTTGATCATAGACTCAACTGAGAGTACAATCAGATCAGGATAGGATCAATAGAGGTCAATTAGACAATAGATTGCATGGGAGGAATATAGGAAGGTAGTCTGAAAGGCAAAGGGTTTGCATTTTAATTAACTTGATTACTGAGAGTTTTTACTTTTAGGCACTTTGTAAGGCTATGTACTAATGCTAAATTTACGTTTTTTGATCAGTTTATGAAACATTAAAGTAAGTATTTTTCTCATTGGCATCTTTAAGCACCTTTTAGGATATAATTTAAAAGAAGACAAGACAAGAGGACGATTTAACTTCTTGTGTTATTATATACAAAATATACTTGAATCAAGGTAGATCAATAGACAATAGATCAAGTAGATCAATAGACAATAGTTCATCATCGGAAGGATAGAGAAAGGTTAGCTGAAACAGGCAGTTTGGTGTCTATAATTTATAGCAGCAATTGGAACGGATTAAATTGGGGCTATTTTTTAGTTATATACAAAAATAAGGAAATAAAATTTTTTAGTAAACAAAATGTTTTAAAGAAACAAAACCAAAAATAAAATTTGAAAAGTTTTGCTGTTATAGTTAATACAAAATAATGAACTTTGAATCAATAGATCAAATAGACCGGCCATGAGAATGCAATAGGATCAATTAGATCAATAGTATCGGAATGCTGATCAAACTCAGCATACAAAGTAAGCAGTACACTGGGTTGGGGTAGGAGGGCTTATGTTTATTGTGATTGTATATATGCATATATGAGATGTTGAACAATAGGCATCAATAAAATCAGTAGATCAAAGTAGATCAATAGATCATGAAGGGTAGGAGATAGTTTTCGATTGACTGGTGATTTAACTGGATTTGACTGATTTTACTGATTTTACTGCTTTAGGGTATGTAAAAATGGCAGAATTTTTTTAAGTTATAAAACTAAAAAGATAAATTTTTTTAGTAAAACAAAATATATTTAAAGAAAACAAAACAATAATAAAGTATAATAAGTTTTGTGTTAATGTTATACAAATATACCGTTGAAATCAATAAGATCAATAGATCAATAGAGATCAAAGTAGATCAATAGAGTCATGGAACGTGGTAGGAGGATAGTTCGAATTACCTGATTTCTGATTTACTGATTTGTAGAGTTGTAAAAATGCAAAATTTTTTTAAGTTATAAACATAAAAGAGAAATAAATTTTTTTTCAGTAAAATAACAAAAATGTTAAAAAAAGCAAACAAAATAAATAGATAAAATTTTGTGTTATGTTATACCAAAACATGACTTTGAATCAAAGATCAACTAGATCATAGATCATAGATCAATTATGATCATAATCATGGAAGGGTAGGTGGTCAGTTGATTAAATCATATCTTCAGCTACTGGTTTAAAAATGTAAAAATGTCATTTTTCAAGTTATGTAGCAGATACCGTGTCTTGTTTTGTTAGTAAAACAAAAATATTTAAAGAAACAAGAAAACAAAAATAAATGAAAAGTTTTTTGTGTTATGTTATACAAAATATCACTTTAATGACAAAGTAGATCAATAGATCAATAGATGCAATAGATGCAATATAAATCATGGATGGGTAGAAGGGAGGCTGGATGGTTAGTTATGATCTAACTGTTTAGCTGATTATACTGCTTTCAGATGATTTACTGATGTGTACTGATTACTGATTTACCGCTTTAGGGTATTGTAAAAAATGCAACATTGTTTAAGTTATAAATATAGAAAGAAAGATTGGTTTTTAGGTAAAAACTAAATGTTTAAGGCAAAATAAAACAAAATAGCAATTAAAGTTATTGTGTTTTAATAGCGTAAAGAACATAATGTTGTTAAAAGAAAACAAAAACAAACATAAATGGTCGTTTGTTACATATGTTATACAAAAATATGACTTGAAATCAATAGATCAATGTCAATAGATCAAATAGATCATGGAAGGGTGGAAGGTGGATGGATGGTGTTTGATTTACAGATTTACTGATTCTGCTTTAAGGTATGTAAAAGACAAAATGTTTAAAGCAATAAAACAAAATAAATTAATTTTTTTATTATTATATATTTTTTTTAAAGAAAATAATCCAAAATAGAATAAAAGTTTTTGTGTTATGTTATACACAAAATAAGACTTGAATCAATAGATGCAATATAGATCAATAATCAATAGATCAATAGAATCATGGAGTGGATTGAAGGTAGGAAGGTAATTTGATTACTGATTTACTGCTTTAAGGTATCTAAAAAAACGCAAAATTTTTAAAGTTATATCACATAAAAATAGAATGAATTTTATTGTAAAAACAAATGTTTATGACAAAATTAAACAAAATAATAAAAAGGTTTTTGTGTTATGTTATACAAAATATGACTTGAAATCACAATCATAGATCAATAGAGTCAATAAGATCAAATGATGATTCCCACGGGTGGGTATGAGGTGGTTGGATACAGTTTGATTTACTGATTTTACTGATTTACTGATTTACTGATTTACTTCACGCTTTTTGGGCAAGTGTAAAAATGCAAATTTTACGTAAATAGAACATAAAAAGAGATAAATTTTTAGTGAAAACAAAATGTTTAAAAATTAAAATTCATAAAAGTAATTAAAAAATTCAATTTGTAGAAAGGTATTTGAACATTAAGAGTAATGAATGTAATGAAGATATAAAATTAATGGTTTGAAAACTAATTTTAATAAGTTAAAATTAAATCTAATGAATGTATCAGGAGAATAATGAAATAAATAAAGTTTGAAAACTAATTTAAATAAGTAAAAGTTAAAATAAATAAATAAAAAATTAAACACAAAGTGTAAAAATATATTTAATAAAATTCGTGGACCTAAGACCACTAAAATGCAAACCACGGTAAAAGAACCCAAAAATATTGTTCATAAGACCTTGAAAAATAAACTATGAATAAGTAAAAATTAAAATAATAAAAATAAATGGAAAAAATAAAAAAATTCAATAAAATAATTCTTCAATAAAATTAATTAAATAAAAATAATAAAAAATTAAAATGAAAAATCAACACAAAAAATAACGGCCCCATGTAAACATAAATAAAACGCAATCGAATGTTTACAGACTCGAGACGGCAGGCGATGGGTTGCGGGGATGGAAGTTTCCAAGTCAGCTGCCGACATGACTGGAAATTTCCAAAAACCTTCGAAAGTGGATTTCAAGTCCTTTGCCTTTCGACGTGCAGGCTGTCAAATTCGAAAAATCGCCTAAAATCTCCGAGTTGGGGATCTTGCCTGAATTATGACAAACGCTAAAAAATGCTAAAAAAAGTAGCTAAAAAATGCTAAAAAGTGCCAAAAAATCTAAAAAGTTCCAAAAAATCCTAAAAAAGTCAAATTTAAAACAGATTTAGGTTGCCAGAATTCTAGGCGACAATCTGGAAAACGTTAAAAAAAGTATCAAAATTCCTAAAAAATGGTAAAAAAAATTAGTAAAAAAGTGCCAAAAATGCGCAAAATTAACGGATTAGGGTGCAGATTTAGCGACAAATTCTGGCAGCCTTCAGTTTCTCGTTATCGTGCCCACCTATGTATAATATATATATATAAATATATATATATATAATATAGTATTATATATATATAATAGATATATTATATATAGTAATATATATATATAACTTATATATATATATATATATATATAGTATTTATATATATATATATAGTATACGTATCTATCATATATATATATATATAATCATATATAATAATATAAATATATATAATATATATTATATATATATTATAGTATATATATATATATATATATGATGATAGTATTATATATTTATATATATATATGCGAGTAATGTATATAGTATATAGTATATAACTATATATATATATATATATATATATATATATTATAATATAATATAGTAGTAGTATATTATATAATATATAATATATATATATATAGTAAGAGCGTACTATAACGTACTAGAAGTAGTATGTTTAGTCGATTATATAGTATGTAAATTATCATATATATGTATATGTACTTATTAGTAGGCGAATAAGTGTGATATATGTATATAAGTGAATAATATTTTATTGATATATATATATAATTATACTAGTAATATAGTATACGTAGGTAGTATAGCATATATTATATCTGATATGATATAGTATAGCGTATATTATTTATTAAAATAATATTAAAATATATTAGGGGCGGTAGAAGTTATAATAGATAACTAGTTAATATATTACTTTGGCAGTAGTATAATATATTAGGTATTCATATCGACTGTATTTAGTATGTTAAATCCGAATAGTTATTTAGTATTGAATATATATATTTGGAGATATTTAGATAATTGGAGTATTAATACGTTGGAGATATATGTTGGAGATAATTTGGTGATATCATGACGATCTCAGTGACAATATATATAAGATACTATATATAAGTATTCTTTGTCCTGCACCTTTGATTCAAGCATATCAAAATACAAATATAGCCATATATATGCAATTCTAATTTTAAGGTATGAATATATGAGTTATAGTGAATGTATATGTCTGATATAGTACTGAGATTTAATTAAAATATAGTGTACTTTGCGACTCGAATTCAAATGTGTGATAATCATTTTCGGACATCATCTTGTGTAATTCCCCTTGTACTCTTGTCCAGGAAACTTCCAGCACAAAAGTAAAACAAATATAATATGACTTTGAATACAACAAGTTTATTTTTACAATCAACAAATATTTTAGTATTTTCTCTTGGTTTAGTACTAAATGTTTGAAGGAAAAGCTCGTAATATTTTTTTATGCTTGTTTTATCCTTTTTGCTGGAATTTTTCGTGAAAGTGATACATTAATGTGAACACTCATATAATTTACGAAATTATAACATTGAGTGAAGGTACTATAAATTTATTATATTTTTATACAGTTATGTAATAAACATAATTTAATCAATTTATACTACTGAACTCAAAGAAGACAATATGTTTTATTATTGAATATAAGAAAATACGCATAAAATGAAGCAAACTGATCAGAGTGATACTGAACATGATTTTATAGCATTTTGAAATGAGATAGCAGCCAAGATAGTTTATTTCTATCCTAATTTATAAACATTTTGTGGTCACTGCTCAACACGGTTGGGATTCACGCCAGTCAGTTACCCTCAGTATCTTCTTTCTGAGTCCAGAAGGAAGAATGCTGGTGCTAACGGACAAGGCGAAAACCTACTGGGAATGAAGAATTAATATATAATATATATATATATATATATAGTATATATAATATTAGTATATATTATATATTGTATTATATATATATATACTAATAATATATATATATATATTATATATCATATATATATTATATTATATATATATATATATAGTTATATATATATATTATATATATATCGTTATATATATATATATATAATTATATATAGTATATATATTTATACATATATATATTATATATATATATATATATATATTATATATATATCTATAGTAATATATATATATATATATATATATATATAATATATATATATATATATAGTTATATATATAGTTATTAATAATATATAATATAAAAGTAAAGAAAAAGTAAATTTACGAAATTTTACAAACCCTGCCAATTCTACTGATGATTCTTGACACTTGACAAGTTGACTCCTAATTATTCAGAATAGCACCATTGCATTCCTGTATCTTATTAGTCCGTCAGGTTCTTTTGTGCGGTGTAGTTAAATGTGTTTGGAGTCAGTGTAAATCATTTGTGTACATTTGTAAATTCACTTTTTCTTTGCTTCTAATATATATATAGTAATAGTTATATATATAGTATATATTATAATATTATATATATATATATAATATATACTATATATATATATATACGTAGTATACGTATATAATATATTATATGATAGATATATATGAGAGATATATATAATATATTGTGTATATTCATTATATATATATATAGTAAATAATATAATAATACTATATATAAAGGGGGATTGTTGACCTGGTCGGCATGTCGCGCACGTATTATTATTATATGAGTATAAGCGTAATATCTATATATATAAATATGTATATAATATATAGTTATAGCGGTATTATATAGTGAGATATAGTATATATATAATATATAGTATATATAGTAATATTTATATATATATAGTAGTATTATGTGTAGTATATATATGTAAAGTTATATATACATAATATATGATATTACATATTTAGAATGTCCATTGTTCCGGTAATAGACGGCTGTACTATAGTGTTATAGATATTAAGTAGTTAACTTCTTCAGTTCTCCCAGGTAAGGGGTTTTCACGCGCTTGTCCGTTCAGAACCAGCAATCGTTCCTTGCTGACTCAGAAAGAAGATAGCTGGGGGATAGAACTGACTGGTGAAATCCGCAACCTGTGAGATGACACAAATGATTTATATGAAAATTAGGATAAGAAAAATAAATAATGCTTGCTTGCTAACTCATATTCAAAATGCGTAAAAATTTGTTTCGATTCACTCTCGAATCAGTTTTTGAGTTGTCAATTTTCACTCCGCATTTCTATTAAATCAAGTAATAAAAATATTGGCAGGCTTCTTTCTGATTTTTAGAGTATTAAATGATAATTATTGTTATAGTGATCATGAGGTATAAGAACAAATAGAGTTTAACATTTTAGACTTCAATCGCAATGTTATAGATTTCGGTAATTATTGAGTTGTGTACATTAATTGTTATCTTTTTCACGAAAAAATTTCAGCCAAAAGAGTAAACCCCAAAGCATAAAAAATAATATTAAGGCTTTTCGTCAAATTTAGTACTAACCAAGGAGAAAATAGCTAAATATTTGTGATTCGTCGTAAACAATAAACTTGGTTGTAATATTCAAAGGTCATAATTTATCATTTGTGTTTACTTTTGGATGCTGGAAGTTTTTCCTGGAAAGGGTACAAGGCAATCTACACAAGATCGCGCCGAAAATTATGTTAAGCAAAGTTGAAATAGAAGTACTATAATTTTTAATTATATTCATGAGCTATAGTAGCCGGCGAACTATGATCGTTTTATGTATATCTAATGACGCTCCTGGAGGTTTAATCATACACGCTTAAAGATTGAAATTGCAATATAGTAGTATAATCATTATTATTATATATTATATTAGTATATATATATATATATATATATATATATATATAATAATATATATATATATATAAATATTATATATATATAAATATATATATATATACTATATATTATAGTTATATATAATATATATGAATATATATTATTATATTATATATAATATAATATATATATATAATGAGTATAATATATATTATATAGTATATATATATATATAGTTATATATATATATTATATATATATATATATAATTATATATATATATATATCTTATATATATACACATATATAGATATATATATATATATATATATATATATATATATAGTATAATCGTTAGTATATATATATATATATTATATATAGTATTATATATATATATATATATATATATTATATATATATATTATATATATATATATATATATATATATATATATATTAACCGACGTGGTCCTATTGTCGTACTGCGTCCGGATCGTGGTCATATCGCAGACAGATGGGTCCATGCAAGGGCGGTCCTCTGGTCGCCCTCGAGTTCAGGCATTGATTTGTGGAGTCGCTGGAGCTTGGTAGGGATACTGCTCTAGCGCAGTCGTGTAGATATAGGGCTAGGAGATAGGTGGACGTTGGTATGGATGATTGTGGAAGCGGTGTCCTCATCCCGTCAGATCAGTTAGCGTTCGCCGCTGTCTTATCTGTGACGCTGTCGTATTATATATAATCTAATATATATATTTATATTAGTATATTTTGCAACAGAATAGATTTATGGTAGTATATATAATATATTATATATATATATATTATATATATATATACTAACCTTGTAAAAAGTATATATACTATATATATATATATAGTATATATGATATATATATAATTTAGATTATCTTATAAGTATATATTATATATAATATAATAATATATTTATATATACATATATAATAGCGTATATATATATATATATAGTTTGATGTATATATTAGTAATGTAGGTATCGAATAGTGAAGAATAGGTTGCACAACACTATACGGCCAAACTTGAACGGCTGCCAGAATATTTGTCGCTAAAAATCTTGAGCTGACCTGATCCTAAGGAGTCGCGTTATTTTTTGCCGCATTTTGTTGGCAAGTGTTTTTTACTAATTTTGTACCATTTTTACGTAGGAATTGTGAATACTTTTTTTAGAACGTTTTGTGCGAGAATTATGTCGCTAGATCTGGCACCTATAACATCTGGTTAAATTTTGAAGGCTATTATGTGTATTCAGCGATTTTTTTTGGAACTTTTTAGACATTTTTTGGCAGCTTGTGTTTAGCATTTTTAGCTACTTGTTTTTAGCATTTGTTTAGCGTTTTATGGTTTATAATTTCAGGTCAAGGATCGCCCCACTCGGAGGGATTCTTAGGGATATTTTTCCAATGTGACTTATTGCCCCACTCGCTACGCGAAGGCAATAGACCTTGAAACGCTCTGATCGTCGATGTCGAAGGTTTTTGGAAATTCCAGTCATGTCGCAGCTGAACTTGGAAGCCTGAGCACCGCAACCCATCCATCCCGTTTCTGCGCGCTTGTTAAAATCATTCGTAGCGAATGCTCAACCTTCGTGTTTGGTTTTTGCCTTTGAGCTTTAAAATTATTTTCAATTTAAATTTTTTATTCATATTTTTATTTATTTTTAATTTTATTTATAAGATTATGTTTATTTTTTTATTTTTCAATTTTATTTTTATGATTTTTAGATTTTACTTATTTTAAGTTTTTTTTCAAACTTTTGTTTTTTATCTAAGTGTTGACATTCTTACATTTATACGATCTATGCGTGTTTAATTGTTGTATCTTCAGATAGTTGGTGTGTCTGTGAGCGGACTGTTGTGTATCTGCTGACGTTGGTAAGTAGTGATATAATTTTGATTCTTAAGTTTTACGTTATATGTTAATATCTTTTTACACCAATCTTTGGATGTTTTAATTTTTTATTTTATTTTAAAGGTTTTAATTCTACTTATTTAAATTTATTTTACACTTTGTGTGTTTTTTTTTTTTTGTATGTTTATTTATTATTTATTTTAATTTTTAGCTTATTTAAATTTATTTTCCAACTTATTTTTTATAAGTTTCATTAAAATTTAGGGTTTATGGCTAGCTAATTTCGTTACAGTGATAAAGTCAATAAGTCAGTTACTTTTTTTCATAACTCTATGATTTGCTTAAACATTTTTTGAATATAATCATTTGGTTGATCCTTTTGCAGTCAACACATGAGCGCAAAATCATTTGAGGTCATTTTTTTACATAGCTAAAGCAGTAAAATCAGTAATCAGTAAATCAGTGAAGATACTAATCAGTAAGATGTGTTTCAAACTGTATCCAACCACTCCTCATGGACCACCCGTGATCTATTGATGCTATTGATCTATTGAATCTATTGATCTGTTGATAAGTGCAAAGGCAGATTTTTGGATAACATAACACAAACCTTTGTATTTTTTTTAGTCCTTTTGGGGTCGTATAAAACATACTGGGTTATTTACATAAAAATTTTATTGCTTTTTATGTATGGTGTATTACTTAAAAGAAGAAATTGGGATTTTTCATGATATCCTGCTCTTAAAGCAGTGTATCGGAGTAACGGATGTTAGCCAATGATCTGGCCTTTTATCGCTGAGGAGGTATACTAACCCTTCATATCCTTCCATGGATGCTTATTGATCTATTGATATTCTATTGATACTAATTGACTATTGATTCAAGTAGATATTTTGTATAAATAACACGAAAAACTTTTATTTATTTTGTATTGTTTTTCTTTAAACATTATGTTTTTTACTAAAAGAAGAGTGAGGGTTACTTTGTTTTATTTGGCTTTAAACACTCGTCTTTGTTTGTTAAACATACCTTTAAGCAGTAAATCAGTAAATCTGTAATTCAAACCGATTGCTCCAGCCACCTTCCTATTATTCCATGATCTATTGATCATATTGATCTATTGATCTATTGATTCAAGTCATATTTTGTATAACAATCTCAAAAACTTTTATTTATTTGGTTTTGTTTCTTTAAACATTATGTTTTACTAAAAAATTTATTTATTGTTTTATTTGCTTTAAACATTTGTTTTTACTAAAAAATTTATTCTTTTATATTTATAACTTAAACAAATTTGCATTTTTACATACCCTAAAAGCGAAGTATAAATACAGTAAAGTGCGTGAGAGTCACTTAAAGGACATGCTATCTATTTGGATATAAAATCATTAAGCAGTATAATACAGTCAGTATATATATCAGTTTAATCAAGGCGTACCAGTCCATGACTCTCCCTTCTATCCATCCATGATCCTATATTGAGACTATTGATACATTGATCTATTGATCTATTTGATTCAAGTCATATTTTGTATTAAACATAACACAAAAACTTTTATTTTATTTTTGTTTTCTTTTCTTAAAATTTTGTTTTTACTAAACAATTTAATTCTTTTTATGTTTATAACTTAAAAAAATTGCATTTGACATTCTCTAAAGCAGTAACATCAATAAATAGTTAATCGAACTGCCCCCTACCCTTCCATGATTAATTGATTATTGATCTAAATTGACTCTAATTGGATCTATTGCATCTAGTTGATTCAAGGTCATATTTTGTAATACAGCATAATCACAAAATTTATTTTTATTTTGCTTTAATACTTTTGTTTCCTTAGACATTTTTGTTTTTACTAAAAAATTTATTCTTTTTATGTTATAACTTAAAAAAATTTGCCTTTTTACATACTCTAAATCAGTAAATCAGTAAATCAGTTAATCGAACTATCCTCCTACCCTTCCATGATCTATTGATCTATTGATTTCTTTGATCTATTGATCTATTGATTCAAGGTATATTTTGTATAAACATAACAACAAAAACTTTTATTTATTTGTTTGTTTTTCTTTTAAATATTTTATTTTTTTACTAAAAAATTTTATTCTTTTTATGTTATAACTTAAAAAAGATTTGCATTTTTACATGCCCTACTGCTTTAAAATCAGTAAATCAGTAAATCAGTAATCAGTTAATCAAACTATCCTCCTACCCTTCCAGTTGTGATCTATTGATCTATTGATCTATTGATTTATTGATCTATTGATTCAAGTCATATTTTGTATAACATAACATAACACCCTAACCTACCGAGTTATTGATCTATTGATCTATTGATTCTATTGATCTATTGTCTATTGATCTATGGGTCTATTGCATCTTTGATTGAGAGTCATATTTTGTATAATTATAAACAAAACTTTCATTGTATTTTTGTTTTGTTTCTTTAAACATTTATTGTTTTTACTAAACAAATTTATTCTTTTTATGTTATAACTTAAAAATTTGCATGTTTTACATACCATTAAAGCAGTAATCAGTAAATCAGTAAAATCAACTTGCCTTTCAGCTACCTTCTTATCCTTCCATGAAACTTATTGGTCTATTGATCTATTGATTATTGAATCTATTGATCTATTGATTCAAAGTCATATTTTGTATAACATAACACAAAAACTTTATTTATTTGTAGTTGTTTTTCTTAAACATGAATATTTTACCATAAAATTATTCTTTTTATGTATATAACTTAAAAAATTTGCATTTTTACATACCTTAAAGCAGTAAATCAGTAAATCAGTAAAATCAAACTGCCTTTCAGCTACCTTCCTATCCTTCCATGACCTCCTGTCCATACTTGATCTATTGATCTATTGATCTATTGATTCTATTGATTCTAATTTGATTCAAGTCATATTTTGGATAACATAACACAGAAAACGTTTTATTTATTTTGTTTTGTTTTCTTTAAACATTATGTTTTTACTATAAAAATTTATTTATTTTATGTATATAAACTTAAAAAATTTGCATTTTTACATTACTCTAAAAAGGCCAAGTAAATCGTAAATCAGTTAATCGAACTGCCCTCCTACCTTCCATGATCTATTGATTCTATTGATCTATTGATCTATTGATCTATTGCATTCAAGTCATATTTTGTATAACATAACACAAAAATTTGATTTAAATTCTTGTTTTCTTATTTCTTTAAAACTATTTTGTTTTTACTAAAAAATTGTATTCTTTTTATGTTTATAAGCTTAAAAAATTTGCATTTTTGCATATACAGTAAAAGTCAGTCAATCAGTAAATGCAGTAAATCAGTAAATCAGTAATCAGTAATCAAGTAATCAAACTACCTCCAGTGCCATCCTCCTACCCCATTCCCGTGATCTCTGTTGATCTATGATCTATTGATCTGATTGCATCTAATGAGTCTATGATGCTATTGATCTATTTGCAGTTCAAGTCATTATTTTTGTATAACATAACACAAAAACTTATAGGTTTATTTTGTTTTTGTTTTGTTTTTCTTAAAACATTTGTTTTTACTAAAAAAAAATGTATTCTTTTTTATGTTTATAAATAACTTAAAAAAAAATTGCTATTTTTACATCTAAAGCAGTAATCAGTAAATCAGTTAATCAAACCACCGCACGCTAGGATTTGGTCATCCTCCTACCGCTGTCATGATCTGTTATGTGGATCTATTGATCTATTGATATATTGATCTATTGATACAAGTCATATATTGTGCATCATTATTGTATATACATAAACATAAAAATAATTTCTTTGCTGTAGCTTGGTGTTGTTGAAAATGTCACGCTTTTTCTCTGCCTTTGTTGCATATGCTCTTGTTGTTGAAATGCCGCCATCCCATATTTGTTGCTGTTGTTTTGGTTGTTGTTGTTGTTGTTGTTGTTGTTGTTGTTGTTGTTGTTGTTGTTATTGTTGTTGTTGTTGTTTTGTTGGTTAAATAATCAAACGGTTCAGTTTAAATAAAAATATACAACGTATTGCTGTCTAAACATATCTCCTAGAAAGTATTAAATGTAATATCGCTGAAAACTAAACAAAAAGTTCATGTAGGTATCTCATCCTAGCCATAAACTGATCATACGAACAATTACTCATTAACAAGGTAACTAAATTAGAAGTTTCAACTTACGCAGGCAGAAGTGTCCTCAAAATTTGGAGCAATAGCTCACATATCTTTAAATATACGACTATACCTCACATAAATATTATTATTAATTATTATTAAGTATTGATTATTATTATTATTATTTATTTTTTATTATTATTATTTATTATCTATGTATTTTTGAGTATATGTATTTATGTAAAGTTAATTATTTATTAAATATTATTATTATTATTATATTATTATTTATTTATTATGTATTATATCAACTATATTATGGTTATAGTTAGTTATATCTTTACACCGAGAAGCTAACAAATACCCTAACTCACTACACACTTATTACCTGAGATGTGGAGAACACATACACACCACACACACACACCATACCACACACACACACGCGCGCACACACACACACCACAATAATTGATAGACACTTTAATTAAGTACATTGGCCCATGCAATCAGCAGTACCTAGACTTACGTGTATGGCTACTGATGACTCGGTAGGTATTTCTAACTGACTCGTAGTCAAATGGATATGTTGGTTAAGCAGTTGTTTGGCTAGTCCTTAAAGGGCGCAGTCGTTAGGGTATAGATAGTTAAATATTTTTTGCATTATATTTAAGTAAATAACCTTTCGTTTTTGTTGCATATTGTGATTTTCTTTGTAACATGCAAATTCCATGGCCCTTTATATTTATATTTGTTTCGGTTAAAAGTAGTTATTTATTTAGTGGATATCTGTTGTTGAGCCTGAACTATCCAAAGGGGGTTTCTTGGGTGTTACCCTTTGTCGCTCCCTGTCTAAAGAGGGTTAGTGGGGTTTATGTTTGATTCCTATGGAGAGGTGGTTTTAATAATATACGATCTGGCAGAGCATTTTCATTCCATGATTATGTTGTTGTGTAGCCGCTTATTAGTCTTTTGGCTGTATGTGATTAAATCATCTTTCTACGTGCTCTGGTTGATCAGTGAGAAGAAAGGAATATTTCGGCATAATAGTAGTAAAGAAGATTATTTAGATAACATGTTTGATTTTTGCGTAGTAGTGTGAGGCGCTAGTGACACAAAGATAGCACATGTATGTGTAGACGGCAGACAGTGGGAGGATTCCTGACGTAGCCGGGAACCATGGGATAATCGGTGAGTCATGAGCATGAGAGAATTATTATATAGTATAATATATATTACAGTGGATGAGATTATCGTATTATATATATACAGATTAACGCTCAGGTGTAAGTGATATAGTTATCGTATGAATAATCTTGCTTCGATTCAGCAAGGCTGTAGCGTCTTTATACTATAATTATATAGGTATAAGATTATAGGGTCAGGTTGGCGTATCATTGACTAGTGTACTGAGGTAGTGAGTGTATTATAGATATGCATTCTCACTGCACTCGAGAGTATGTAGTTGGGCTCACAGCTAATAGCTCTCGCATATTCTACTTTAGCTGTAGTATTATTGGTTGTAGACGAGGCTCATCGATTGTAGAGTGGGCGGCGAAACGGGGAGTGGAAGTTCGATCAGTGAGTAGTTCAGCAGTGGCTTAGGTGATGATAAAGTTAATGATGAGTTCCTAGTATAAGTAACCTATGATCAATTATACTACTTATATTATATATATATATATATATATATATATATATATATTATATATATAGAGGTAAGTAGGCCTTAAATAAATGTAGTAGATCTTGAAATAAAAAATATATAACAAAATAATTTTAATAAATAGTAGTTTAGCACAAATTTTCGTTCTTTACAAAAGAACCTCTTTCAGGTGCATATATGTATAGACTAAGGAAAAATTAATTAATAAAAAATAAAATATAATAAGAAAAATATTTTCATAAAGATGCAAGATTTTATCATTTTCAAAATGAGTGTGGAGGATCATTAATTAAGGTGTTGTATGGGATCTATGGTATTCATCACCTGTTTGATCTGTTGAAGTTTATAGAATGTTATGAGACAAAAGATTCAGTAGTTTACGTGTTTTTTAAGTTTTGAACTGCTGTGTGTGAATGTGGGGTGCGATCATGGATCGATGTCAAGTGGGGTAAGATTTGAGAGTGGGCGGAATGAAATGCGAGGCGGAGTATAGATTGTCATTAATTAGGTCTTGTTTATGTTGGTATAGACGTCTGGAGAAAACATTTGTTTCTCCTATGTAAATGGAGTTGCAATGTAAGCAAGGAATTTTGTAAACACATTGAGAAATATCACTAGAAGAGAGAGTGTGGGGTTTTAGTTTTCTATTGAGGGTTGAGGTGTTCGAAGTGGTAAAATGAAGATTGTTGGGGAGAATATTTTTAAGATGTTTTAGTGGAAATTGAGGAATGGGCAGGTAAGAATTGTAGGTTTTAGTATGTGGAGTGTGGGGATTGTAGAATTTTTGGATAGCAAGTTTTAGAGCTTTGGAAATAATGTGATTAGGATAGGAAAGTTTTTGGAAAGTGGTGAACAGAAAATGTTGTTCAGTTTCTAGAAAAGGGGGAGAGCAAATACGTAAAGCACGAAGGAATAAAGAGGAGAGAACACCTATTTTGCAACTATAGGAGTGGGAGGAATACCAGTGGATGTAGTTGGGGTTAGAGGTAGGTTTTCTATAGACTGAATATTGTAAGCGAGAAGAATTAGGCCAGGTGATTAAAGTGTCTAAAAATGGCAGAGAGTTATTATGAGAGTATTCTATAGTGAATTTGATATTTGGATTGACATTGTTGATGAAATCAAGAATTTGTTGAGGAATGGAAGCAAAAATATCATCAACGTATCTGTACCAGGTAGTGTTAGAAAGAAGAGGATTAGGAAAAATATAGTAATGTTCAAGAAGTTCCATGAAGAGATTGCTGAGGATAGGAGAGAGAGGTGAACCCATGCTCAGGCCTGATTTTTGTTTGAAAAACGAGTTGTTAAAGTGGAAATAGTTATGTTCAAGGGAAAGAAGGATCAGTTGTTTGAGTAATGGGAAAGGGAAGGGTAAGATACTATTGTTTTCAGTAATAAAACGTTCTAAAAGAGAAAGAGTGAGAGGAACTGGGACTGAGGTAAAGAGAGAGACGACATCGAAGCTGATTAGGTGATGTGTGTTAGGATTAATGTGTTGTGTTTTATTAATAAAGTCTTCAGTATTTTTTATATGGGAAGAGGAAATGTTGTTTAAAAGAGGTTTGAGTTGTTCAGAAATCCATTGGGAGAGTTTGTATGTGACAGAATTAGTGTTAGAAATAATAGGTCTAAGTGGTGTATTGGGTTTGTGTGTTTTGGGAATACCATAGAAATAAGAAAGTTTGGGAAGTTGTGATTTTAGTTGTGAGTGGAGGTGTGGATGATTGGAGAAGATTTTTTTCAAA
>JABUQX010041598.1:55000-61903 GCA_015478945.1 Trachelipus rathkii
ATATTTTTGTTTAGTTTTCCGATATTACAAATGTTAATGTAAATTAACATTAATTATTTAGAGATATGTTTGAAAAAAGCGTTGTATATTTTTATTTAACTTGAAAGTTTGATATATTAACAACACAAACAACAACAACAAAACAACAACAAACAACAACAACAACACAACAAACAACAACAAAACACAACAAAAAACACAACAACAACAATCAACGCAACATTTCCACACAACAACCAATCTACAACAAATGCAAGCAAGGAAAAAAAACAAACGTGACATTTCAACAACAACACCAGCTACAGCAAAGAAATTATTTTATGTTATGTTATAACAAAATATGACATGAATCAATAGATCAATAGATCAATAGATCAATAGATCAGATAGATCATAGTTCAATAGATCATGGAAGGTGTCAGGAAGGGGTGGAGGGGTTGGTTTGATTAACTGATTTACTGAATTACTGTGCTTTAGAGTATGTAAAAATTGCAAATTTTTTTTAAAGTTATAAACATAAAAAGAATAATTTTTTTTTTAGTACAAACAAAATGTTTAAAGAAAACAAAACAAAACAAAATAAATAAAAGTTTTTTGTGTTATTATACGACAAATATGACTTGAATCAATAGATCAATAGATGCAATAGATCAATAGATGCAATAGATCAATAGGTCACGAATGGGTAGGAGGATGGCTGGATGGTGGTTTGATTAACTGATTTTACTGATTTACTGATTTACTGATTTACTGATTTACTGATTTAGGGTATGTAAAAATGCAATTTTTTTAAGTTATAAACATAAAAAGAATAAATTTTTTAGTAAAAACAAAAATGTTTAAAGAAACAAAACAAAATAAATAAAAGTTTTTTGTGTTATTTTATACAAAATTGACTTGAATCAATAGATAAATAGATCAAATTAGTCAATAGATCAATAGATCAAATAGGATCAATAGATCAATAGTCAATGGAAGGGTAGGAGGCGATATTTCCGATTAAACTGATTTACTGATTTACTGCTTTATGAGTATGTAAAATGCCAAAATTTTGTTTAAGTAATAAACATAAAAGAATAATTTTTTTTTTAGTAAAAACATAAATGTTTAAAGAACAATACAAAATCAAATAAAAGTTTTTTGTGGTTATTTATACAAAATCTGGCTTGAATCATAGATCAATAGATCAATAGATCAATAGATCAATAGACCAATAATCATGGAAGGATAAGGAAGGTATGCTGAAAGACAGTCTTGATTTACTGTAACTGATTTACTGGCTTTAAGTATTGTAAAAATGCTAAATTTTTTAAGTTATAAATGAAATAAGAATAATTTTTTTAGGTAAAAACATAATGTTTAAGAAAACAATACAAAATAAATAACAGTTCTTTTGTGTTATGTTAAACAAAATATGAATTGAATCATTAGATCAATAGATTCAATAGATCAATAGATCAATAGACAATAGATCAATAGATCCATGGAAGGGTAGGTGGGCAGTTCGATTAACTGATTTACTGATATACTGCCTTTTAAGGTAAATGTAAAAATGCAATTTTTTAAGTTATATACATAAAAAAATTTTTTTTAGTATAAAACATAATGTTTAAAGAAAACAAATCAAAATGAATAAATATGTTTTTTGTGTTATGTTATACAGAATATGACTTGAATCAATAGATCAATAAGATCCAATAGATCAAGTAAGATTCAAACTAGATCAATAGACTGCATAGACCAATAGAGTTCATGGAAAGGATAGGAAGGTAGCCTGAAAGAGCAGTTTGATTTACTGATTTACTGATTTACTGCTTTAAGGTATGTAAAAATGCAATTTTTTTTAAGTTATAAACATAAAAAAGAATAATTTTTTAGTTAAAAGACATAATGTTCTATAAGAAAACAAGTCACAAAATAGGAAATACGAAAGTTTTTGTGTTGATGTTATATCAAAATATGGACTTGAATCAATAGATCCAATAGATCAATGGATCAATAGATCAATGAATCAATAGATCATGGAAGGATAGGAGGTAGCTGGAAACGGCTTTTTGTTTACTGTTTACTGATTTCTGCTTTAACAGGTATGAAAAAATGCATAAATTTTTTAAGTTAATATATCATAAAAGAATAAATTTTTCTTTAGTAAAAGCGAAAAATGATTAAAGAACAAACACAGAAAATACAATGAAAGTTTTGTGTTATATTATAAAAAATATGACTGAATCAATAGATCAATAGATAATAGAGCAATAGATCAATAGGTCAATTAAGGAATCACGGTTGGGATATGAGAGGGTGGCTGGAAGGGCAGTTTATTTTACTGATTTAGTCCAGAGCCGGAGGGTATGTCAGTGTTGCAGGGTTTTAGGGTAGAGCCACAGCGAAGAAATAAATTTTTTAGAAAAACAAATTTTTAATTTTTAGCAAAAACAAAAATAAATAAGTTATTTTGTGTTATAATATACAACAATAATAACTTGAATCAATAGAATCTAATAGATTCCAATAGATCAATACGATCAATAGATCATAGATCGATAAGGGTAGGAGGATAGCTTTGTTAACTGATTTACTGATTTGTAACTGATGTTACTGATTTACTGATATTTCTACTTTGGCTTTAGGGTATGTAAAAATGCAAATATTTTTTTTTAAGTTAATTACATAAAAAGAGATACAATTTTCGACTAGTAAGAAACAAAAATATTTAAAGAAAACAAAACAAAATAAATTAAAAGTTTTTGGTATGTTATACAGAAATATACTTGAATCAATTGATCACATTAGATCAATGTCAATCATGGAATAGATCACATAGACTCAATTAGATCATGGAAGGAGTAGGAGGATGTTAACGGATAAACTGATTTACTGATTTACTGATTAGGGTATGTAAAAGCGCAAATTTTTTTAAGTTATAAAACATAAAAAGAATAAATTTTTAGTAAAAACAAAAATGTTAAAAGAAAGCAAAAATTCTAATTAACAAGTTTTTATTGTTAAGTAATACAGTCCTAATGACTTCGAATAAAGAGGTGCATATGAAGATCAATAGATCAATAAGATCAATAGATGCATGGAAGGGTGGTGGGATGCTAGGGGCTGACTTTACTGATTTACTGAGATTTAGAGTATGTAAAAATGCAATTCTTGTTTTAATGTTATAGAAACCATAAAGAATAAATTGTTCTAGTAGTGTGCAACAAATAATTACAGAAAGTTAAAGACAACAGAATAAATCGGTAGGATAAATAGGTGTTTTGTGTGCTACACTGTTATACCGAACATATGCTACTTGTGAAATACAAGTATGCTTCAACTGAATATATGAATGCGCATGATGTGGGTTAGAAGGGTAGGCACGTGGATGGAGTTTGATTAACCTGATTTACTGAATCTTTACTGTTTTAAGCTGATTTAGTGTACTGATTTAAACTCACTGGATTTACTGCTTTAGGGTATTGATAAAGAAATCACACAAAGTTGTTTAAGTATAGAACAGTAGTAAAAAGGAATAATCTTTTTACGTACTATGAACAAAATGTCATTTAAAAATATAACAGACATAAATTAATAAATTTTTAATAAGTAAAAAAAAATATTTAAAGAAAATGAAAAAGATAACCAAAGTATTTGTAATTATTTTAGTGAACATCTGATTTGAATCGATTAGATGAATAGATCATAGATCTAGATCATCGGAAGGATAGGAAGGTGGGGCTGAAGGGTAGGTTTGATTGTACAGATTACTGAATTGTACTGCTTTAAGGTATGTGTAAAATCAAAATGTTTAAAGCAATAAAACAAAAAAAAGAATAATTTTTTATAGTAAAAACAATAATGTTTAAAGAAAAACAATACAGAAATAAATAAAAGTCTTTGTGTTATGTTATACAAATATGCTTGAATCCACTAGATCAATAGATAATAGATCAATAGATAATAGATCAATAGATATGGAGGATACTGGAAGGGTAGCTGAAAGCGTTTTGGATTAGCTTGAGTGTTCACTGCTTTAAGGTATGTAAAAATGCAAAATTTGTTTTATATTATTAATATAATTAGAATCAATAACATTAAGTATAGTCAACAACATGTTTATCACAGAATTGAAAAAAAAATATAATAAAAGGTTTTGTGTGTATGTTATACAAAAATATGACTTGACATCAACACAGAATCAATAGAATGCAGACTAGATCAAAAGATCATAGATGCAATAGATCACGGGTGGTATGAGGGTGGTTGGATAGCAGTTTGAAATTACTGAGTTTTACTGATTTACTGAATGTTACTGATTACTGCTTTAGGTCGATGTAAAATGCAACTTTTTACGTAATGAAACATAAAAAGGAAGTAAATTTTTAGTAAAGTCATCAATCTTTTAAGCAAATAGGCTTTAGTAATTAATTAATAAAATTAATTTTAAACAAAAATTAAACATAAGGAATAAATGTAAAATGAAACTATAAAATAGTTGAAAAGATAAATTTTAGATAAGTATAAATTAAAATAAATAAATAGCAATAAAATAAAAAATTAAAACACAAAGTGTAAAAATAAATTTAAATATGATAGAATTAAATAGGGAATAAATAAACAGATTAAACCTAAAGTGTAAAATAAATTTAAATAAGTATAAAAAATTAAAATAAATATAATAAAATTAAAAAAGAAAGTATAAATGTAAAATGAGAACTGTATAAACAAGTTTGGAAAAAGATAACTTAATTAGTTCAAAATAAAATAATAAAAATTAAATTGAAAGGAAAAATAAAAAAAGGAAACAAAATAATTTCTTGAAAGACAAAAGTTCAGAATTAAAAAAAACTTAGAAAAGAAATTCAAAAAGTAATACACAAAGAATCGAGTCGATTATATCACGTAGAGTAGAAAGAAATCAGCAATCGAATGTTTACCAGACTGAGACGGCAGGGCGATGGGTTGCGGGCTTGCAGGCTTCCA
Source organism: Trachelipus rathkii (assembly GCA_015478945.1). Taxonomy (NCBI): domain Eukaryota; kingdom Metazoa; phylum Arthropoda; class Malacostraca; order Isopoda; family Trachelipodidae; genus Trachelipus; species Trachelipus rathkii. Next base: position 59,972 of record JABUQX010041598.1, read on the forward strand.
AGTCCAGCTGGCGACATGACTGGATCTCTCCAGGAGGGCGTGGAAGTCGTTAATAGGTTGAGGCCGTTGTATCTATTGCTCTTTCGAGTAGACGCTCGCTCAATCGCGCAACAGTTGAGAGAGCTATATTATATGGAGTGCTAGCGCGATAGAGCCTGACAGAGAGAGCGGAATTGCGACATAGAGATCAACTCGCTCACTACGAGAGGTCTATTTGTACAGAGAGTGCTAATAAAGTGCCAAAAATGCCTAAAAGTGCAAAAAGATGGATAAGAGCAGCGGTAATAAGTGAAATTTCAACGGATTAAAGTTTACCAAGATTAGCGAGGAGAGAGTTTCTGATGATGGCAGAAAGCTATATATATTATATATATTACACAGATATATATAATCTATATACATTTAATATATGTAAAATTAGTAAAAAATATCCAAAATGCGGCAAATTAACGTCATGTTAGGGGTAGACCAGATTTAGCGACAATCCTGGCAGTCCTTCAGTTGGGCGTGTAGTTGTGCACCCTATACCTACCTATAGTATATATATTTATTATTGTAGTATTCTAACATGTATATGGAGTTATATGGACTAATACGGAGCGGATATTGAAAAAATTATATGATGATGTAGATATATATTATGAGTAGTAGTAGGAGATTACTATATAATATAGGGGTGATAGTACTTAGTTATTCATATATTATATTCAGTAGCTTATAGTTATATGACTAAATATATTATATGGTAGGGTGTATATAATATACTGTGCCGTGGCGGAGCCTGACCCCGACATGGAGCGGTTCATAGGCGCGATTGGCGAGATGCCTCGTATCGGTAAGTCACACCTCCGGGGGAAGACGATGAGTCACTCAATATATATTAGATAGTGCTAACAGTTGTACTAGATGGGTTAGTCTGAGATATGAATAAGATATTGTTAGGTTTGGCCTATACAATGCTTTTGGGCCTTAAATTTTAACGAGACCTAATCTCGTTGCGCTAGAAGGAGTAACGCCGCGCACACCAATAGTGGCAACGCTGACACTTTAAAAATCGTATGAGTGGCGCTGAGCTTCATTATACGACGCGGAATTATATGAGCAACCGGATCAGTATAATTCCTGTAATAAATCGGCAATCCAGCAAAATGCATGCGAAGTAGTGTTAAACATTGATACAAAATGGGTAGAGAGAGAGCGACTTGAGCAATTTCAAAACTAAACATTACATATAGTTTATGTTAACCAATCATGTAATTATCTTTAATGACAACGAGATCACAAATCTTAGCGTCTTAGCCATTATGGAGCCAGGCCTGCTTGTTGAATGACTTATAGTGATGTCTTTCAGCTTCTCATGTATGAGATTATGAGAGAGTGTATAATTTATATTATATTATATATATATTACTAAGAATTGTCAGTATAATTCTCCTGATCATCAGGTGTTGAGGATTAAACGTTTCGGAGATTGTTGAGATACAAATATAGAGAGCTGGTAGAACATTGCAATTATACAGTTTGCGAGAAGTATAGATGAGAAGGGGTCCAATCATGACCTCAGATGTTGACGCTCTCGCCGTTCAGGGGAAGCTCAGTTGTAAAGAGCTTATACATCGTATATGAAACGATCGATATGTTTAATGGTCAGTGAATGACGTAGTTTTAGACTACACACGGACGGGCCGGCCCCTTCCTTGAAGAAAAACACAGGGTACCGAGATGTGACAAAATCTTTAAAATATGCGAATCTTGTGCTCAAAATGAATCGCTAAATTGTTTAGGCTCACTCTATCTATCACACTTATACAAATAAAAATAGTAATATAGAGATCACTTTCAAATTTAATAGAATATTAGCTGCAATATGTTAATACGTATGATAAAGGAAAAAAATGAAAACCTTACACACTTTGGCAGCAAAGATATAGA
>JABUQX010041599.1:0-17500 GCA_015478945.1 Trachelipus rathkii
GAGCAACGTCTTTGGAAGACCACTAAACCTATTCATCATGAGAACAAAAAGCAATCAATTTCTCTTTTATTGTGTTACATTTGTTACATTTATCAAGGAGCATCGACGATCCTGTAGAAGAGAAACTTCCGCGAAGACATCAAAATGGATGAGCTAAAATGGAGAATTATGGCAAAAGGTGAAGTTTTATATGAGTAAGGGAACAAGCTCTGAGGCGGTTCAAAGCTTTATCTATCCGCAAAGCAAGCAAAAATGCGCGCCAAACGGGCTTGCTTAGTGGTGTAAAAATAATAAAATTTATTCATTAGCTATGAATAATTACTAAGAAGATTTGAAGGTTAGGTAATGAATACTAATAAAACAATAAACAATACACACAAAATGTACGACTACCAGAAAATTGATATCACAATTTAAAGGCGAACTATTGAAACTTCCACCATGTTAGCCACATGATGTAACTACATCCATAGGAAAATTAAAATAAGTAAATTTACTGGAATTAGCAACTAAGTATGATGCTAATATACCAGAAGAATAGTACGAAAATTTAGCGTTTCACAGAAGGGTGAACTGTCCCCCTATAATTATGGGTCAAAGTTTCATCTCAACGATTTGTTTTGAACTGGGGCTGATACAGAATGAGTGCAACATATGTGAATCTATGCTTAGTGGTTTAAATATATACTTCAAATTCAAGAAGATATGTATAACAATTTTAATCGAAACTGCAAGATAAGATTGTCAAACTAATTGCAAAATGACTCTCTGCTTTTTATGTTAATAAAAAAATTAATTTTTAAAAATAGATATACTAAGTGTTTGAACAGCACAGTAGCTATAATTATATAGTAAATACATATATCAGATTTCATTTCTGAATCACCCTGAGTAATAAAAAGGAAATGAAGTTTGAAGTCACAAATTTTTATATCACAAATAAATATTAATATATATAATTATATATATATATATATATATATTTTATATGATATAATATTATATTATATTATATTATATATATATATATATATTATATATATATATAATATATATATATAATTAATATATATATATATATATATATAATATATATTATATAATATATAATTTATATATTATAATATTATTATATATAATCTATATATATAATTTATTATATTATATATATATATATATGTATATATTATATTATATATCTAATATATAATAATATAATATATTTATATATATATATATATATATATATATATATTAATATATATATATATTATATATATATATATAATATATATATATATATTATATATATATAGGAATTTTATGGATGAAATTTGGAACAATTGTTAAAAATCATTTACGAAAATTATGATTTTTATATGATATATTTTTACTAGGGGGAATGCAGTCCCCTCCAAAACACAAACCTCATTAGCATGGGCGCTCTCTGAGATAGGCCACCAAATGAAATTTCCTTTGCCAGGGTAGAATGGATTATGTTATAAAAAGAAGATAATGGACAATCCATGTAAATTGGCCAAGTAGATAGCATGTTATGGCAAAAGAAGTCGTTTGAGTCATGGACATTTTAGGCGACTTAAAATTCTGTCGGTAGTTAGAGAAGCATTATTTGCGGGAAGACTTTTTTTTTTTGGTGGAATTTTTGACTCTTTTCTAATTTTTATGTTCATTGAATGATTATTAAGGCTTTTCTCGGACAATATATAAATGTTATATAAAATTTATAAAAATATAACAATGTGATATTTTTTAAAAAGATATTAGTAATGGCTAAGACTTTTGATTCTTAATCTATGTTTAAGGGTTAATCTAATATATGGTTGCGTTTTTAAAAAAAGAGTTATAAATGGCAATAAGTGAGTGAAAAACTCACGCAACAATATATAATATATCGGTAAACTGATGAGATAAAATGAGATTCACCCTAGAGAACCTGGTAACCTGATATAAATATTGGACTTATCACCTTATGAATTGACACTTTCGACATCATTATGATTGATCACCTGTGTCTCCCCTACCACTTTATATATCACCTGTAAAGGCCTCTGCCTGTCTACAACGGCGATCAAAAGTCGCGCCTGGCACCCTCATCCTCACGTCAGTAATCCCAAAGGTGGTCCAAATACCGTTCGTAAGATAGCAATACCCGTCAATAATAGAATAGTTATGCCCCTCGCACCGTTCGTTCTCATCTTTCGTTATATTCACTATATATCCATTAATGCCTGACATACCTCCCTACTATCAGGAATGTCAGCAAGATACAGTATATATCATTCCCGAGATGTAATACACATTTACGCGATCCCAAGACGCGGCGTATCTAGGTTGGCAGGGTTAAGGTAGTTCTATCAACAATCATCTTACTTGAGTTTTTTATAGAAATAAATTAGAACATCTAGGAACATTCGTTACTAAATATTTATAGATCTATTTATAATAAGCTTATGAGGCTATTAGAAAGAGAGCCTTCTGTTCTCTAGTCACATTTAAATATAAGAAAATTTAGAGAGAAATCATATACCATTTTTATGCAATGTAAACACAATGTTATACATATCCATTAAATCGATATCAACCAGTTTTTGGAGTTCTGTCATCCCTAACGTCTCTTGCAGATATTCCTCTTGGAAATTTTCCTTCCTACCCTAGACTTAAATAAGTAAAACTGCAAAGCATGAGGAACAGATAAAGAAAGCGACGTAGACTAAGGCTATTCATATTATATTATTAACAAATGTTAATGTATACCGAAGGAGAGAAGAGCCATTATACAGGTCTGGCTCATCTATTTGTCGGAAAGTCGCGAAAATAAAACGGGAATATTCTCGAAATCACTTACCAAATCAATGACGTTCACCCCACGTACTGAACAGATTCCGATAGATTCGTTTCTGTGTTATGAGAACAGACTACATACCCTATCATACTCCCTTCCGTTTTACTTCTAACCTTTAATACCCCTCATACCACCCTACAAAGGTTTCAACTACCTCTACTTACCTCTGGGGTTTACCCAAGATACATTTTCGCTTCCACGTCTCTTGTCTCCGTTCCGATCCTCTCCCAGACGTTGCTTCTCCAAGTATGTCTCAGTGTGCTTGGTCATTCCCTCTCTCTCCTCTACTCTCTCTGTTGCTAAAAATAATACGTAGGGTCATACTCCGGTAAAATGAATATAATACGTCCAGTCCTCGGAGAATTATTTCACACCTCCTGTGGATAAAATACCCAATACTGTAGAAACTTGTAGTAGATGACTATCCACAGTCATGCTTCTTCTTTCTAAATGACCCATCTATTAGCTGTTTGAATCAGAGATAGTTCTTATCTAAGGAATATTTATCTGCATCATCACCAGTAATCAAATCAAACATGTAATGACTAGATCGAGTACGAATGCCATTCCGCCAGCTTGATGTAAATAATCCTTACAATGACCATATAAGCGATAAATCCTACTAGCCACAATACCACTGTCATTGCCTATCTCTATCAGCTGTTGCTCTCCATACTACCTCCACGGTCAGCCCACGTTGCGTATATATTATCCACCCACATCTTCTTAATCAAACTATCTATTTACCAAGCAGTAATAAACTTAACTACTCCCCATAATAAATAACCCATTATGAAACTCAGGCTAAGCTACTGTATCTCCCAATCTTATCTGATATAGTTCCTTAAACGCCACTACTAGAGATTTACCTACATCAAATATTAGAAAAAAGTCAGCTCACAACTTGAATCATTCATAAATTACTCTCTTGTACAAAAATAGCATAACTAACCCTTAATCTATATCACCGAAATAATAAACTTAAACCTTCAATTCAAACCAGCAATATTGATAACTGAGCTGAGTTCATATTATCCAACACAAATCTTTGGAGAAATACAACTTCTTATTTGTTCAATATGACGAGGCATCCTGCGGCCAGTTACGCATAAGCTCCAACACATAAAGGGTCCGTACACTGCCTATAGGCTTAAGTTAAACGAGGGAGGCGAAATGCTTGTTTGTGTTTTGATTTCGCGTCGCAGTTTTTGCACTCGCTCCCACCGTTACTCAAATTCCTGTAAAAGATGTCCCCAAAGGCAAGAAAAGAATCACGCCAAGCTAAGATTGAGAGTCTGTTTTATGTGGACGACTATGAGGCACGAGCGTCTGAGCATATGGTCGTAGGAGACAATATCAGAGCGAGCTCGACCAGCACGCCACATGACCTACAAATGGCCTAGAATAGAGATCCTTCCACCAACGAGCCGAGTATGATCCCTCAAAGCTTCTTAATCGGCGCGACATGAGGGAGGTGAGAGCTTACTACGTGAGCTATGAATTTCGTTCATTGTCTCCCTTTTATCTAGCCAATAGCAGCTATCGGACAACTATCCAAGATGTATTGTCTCTCGTCTATGTATGTGTGTTGCAGGTATATAGTTCTACGCTCTTGTTTTGTTGTCGTTGTCGTCTATAATTCTTCTTCGAGAGGCGCGTCATCTAGTCTGCTCTTGCTCAAGTGGTATTCTGAGTTTAGTTGGTTGTCTTGTATTGATATAAGAGGATAGAGTTGTGGTATAGTTAGAGCTATGTGTCTCTCTCAAGAATGTGAGCTTGAGTTTGTGTTTAGTTGAGAGCGTTGTGCTATCTGTCTTCTTTGCGATTAGTATCGTTGTTTGCTCTTGGCTGTTGTCTCTCGTGAGAATGTTCGTATATTTTGGATATTTAGACTGTCCAAGCGTCATTTGAGATCTGTCCGTGTCTAAGTTCGCTCTTATAGCGCTCTGGATTTCTATTGAGGTTTTTCTAATTAAGGGAGTTCCTTAACTGAAGTCGTTCCTATTTCTAACTTAAATTTCTCTTCCACTTCTTGCGCAACATTTACTACCTCTCGCCCTTTCACTACTCATTTTTCTAATAAATGTCTCAGGAAAAGTACTTGAGGAACTTATCAATTCTTCACACTTACCCCTACATTTGGGTACCCTTCTATTATACGTCGACTACTTATTATTCACCAAATCTTCCTCTCACATAATATAAAGTATTGACACATTAATTATTATTATTAGTAGTAAGTAAGTAGTAGTAGTAGAGTAGTAGTAGTAGTAGTAAGTTGCCAAGTAGTATTTTAGTAGTATTGTAGTCAGCTTTGTTCCGGTAACAATCTTCCTTCACGTCACAGTTCAGCCTATGGAGAGACATACTACCTAACGAGTTATCCATCATTACACTATATTTCTTGTGAGTATAATTCGCTTATCTTCTAGACAAGATAATATTGACTAGAATAACACTACATATCACCCATAATTAAATTAACACAACAGAAGTCTTATATGGTATGAGCATACATATCTAATTATTGACATAATAATAATAATACGAACCATCACATAAATAATTAAATGTACATTTGGGTACAACATGCATTTAATTAACTATAAACTGTATACCCTATCTCACATTTTAGCATCACATGAGATTGAAAGCTATACATATAATCACCAAATTAACTAATTATGAAAAAAACTACCTACACTAAAAAAAGTCTATTAACAATACCATAAAACAAATCTCTGGTATAGAAATATAATTGAAATCTTATCTCTTCATACTCGCCTCTTGCAAAATTAATAATTAACATATAGCTAGAAATCATAAATAATATCAGCAGCAATAAAAAGTGATTTTTAATAATGTATGTTAAATTCATAGCCCGTGACACAACATCGCTAAGGCCGAGAACGAACATAATCAATACTAGCGCGTCAAACTGCTATAGCCATCTATTTCCTCAATCTGTATCCACTCTCGATTATTCGAGATTGTTATGAGCATTTTTGTTTGTCTCCAGGTCACATTAGAGCACCAAGGTATAGTTTCTCATTATATTTCTTTGTCAACCAGAGCTTCTGACGAATCACCTTCTATACTATCCATAGTTAGCAATGAATAAAGCGAGGAATTTGCTATTATCATTATAGAACTACTTTTCCTCTCTAATCTACCTGTATTTAAATTTGTTCGTGGCTTATTTATCTTCTTATCCTATTATTGTTCGTGAAAATTGAACTATTATTTGTTCAAATCAAAATTATTGAATATATTTGCTATATAGTTCATAGGATAGTATGAAATATATTATTATTATTATTATTATTATCATTATTCATATATTAATGTTGTTATTATTGTATTAATTATGATTGTGTAAGAAACCAATGCAGATGAAGATGATTGTTTTGATCTTAATTATTATTATTATTATTTATGTATTATTATTATTATTATTATTTATTATTTCGTATTCTATTATGTCATAATTCATATGTGATTAGATCTTAATTATTAATCTTTTTTCATTATTCAACCATTTTCATTACTTAATAATTTATTATTTGTTAAACAGTCTTATTATTACAGTTTATATAATTAACTTTACTTACTTATAGAAATAGTAATGAGAGTTGATATACAAGATTGAATTTAAGTAGTATGAGATTGAGGGTCAAGGTATTAATAATTCTCTATTAAATTATCTTATCTTTTATTATTATATTATTAAATAATTCATTACATTGTAACGAATAGAACTATTTATATCTCTCATTATTATTCTAAAGTCTTCAACTCTCCATAAATTTAAGTGATCCAAACTTTCAATTTTGCAGTAGCTTGGCAAGTAATTTTACCACACTCCTATCCTCGCGTACACCTTTCACGTGAGCTACTGTTTTTCATGTCTGTACTTCTACTTTTATGCGTCATATGTTTGCTTCGCGTAAGTAGTGCTGGTAGACTATATGCTCAGGCCTATTAGAGAGAAGAGTCTCTGCGAGAAGCAAAGGTAGCTTTCTGATGTAACTTTTATTATTTAAAAACATTAGTCCTCCCACTTTATTGTAATCCTAGTCTTTTCTACTCTCAGTATTGTTATACCTCCTTCCTCTAAGTGTTGGTTCTGGTCCGTTCTATTACATTGACTTCAATTGCTCGGTGACCGGCTACCCTCCGGCGTTCCGTGGCGTTATTACATATACTTAACAGTATTTCCAAGGGTCTAATTTTTCCTCCCGCCTTTATAATCTTTATCGAGTTATAAGGGTTTGTGACTTCATTTCCTGTCACTTCTTAGCTGTCATAACTTGTTTCTAAGACAACAAACATCTCAGAACAGACATAAACCTTTATTTTCCTAATATAGAATTTTTCTTCAATTTAAAGAAAACCCACACCCTCATTGGCTAATTTCAGCCTCCACTGGGATGACTTACACTAGGACTCCTACCTATGAACGTTTAGATACTCACACACTTCTTCTTGTATTGATATTTCCTTTTGCTCCCATTCCCTTATGGATCGTTTTGCCTGGTCCCGCTTTGATTATTTTATTCGCGCAGGCAGCGATCATACCCCCATAGCATTTAATGAGCTTGTTCTCAGCCCAATGCAGAAACCCTAACTCTAGCTGGCGTTATGATCGAGCGGAGTGGGCTCCTTTTTATCAGGCTACAGCTATCCCTCTTTCTCCTTTCAATAACCGATTTCCGACTGTTGATGATGACTTTTGCTTCTTCCAGAAAGTTGTCATCTCGGCAGCGGAAGCTTGCATCCCGCAGTCTTCCTCAGGCAGGTTGTCGGCAACCCTTTGGTGGTCCCAAGAGTGCGCACAAGTCAACCAAGAGAAGAAGAAACTTTACAGGCAATACAAAAAGACCCGTACCACCCCAAACATGATTATTTTTAAAGCAGCCGCAGCGAGATCTCGGCGAATTAATCGTCAAACGCGCAAACAATTTTTTCGAAATTACATATCGACTGTTAACTCCACAACTCCCTTCCTTTAGTGTGAAAGTTACACAAAATATCTCGTCGATCTAATAACTCCTCAACAGTCCTCCGTTATGGACCTGATATAACTGATACGATCTCCGCTCCTGGCTGTTGCGGATGCGTTAGGTTATAGCTTCGCTAGCCATTCGAGTTTTCCGCTATCCCGAAGCCTTTCAAAAATTGAGACTGACACACACTGCCAAACTTTTCAACAGCGAAAGGGGAAGATCATAACCTACAACCGTTTTTTTACACTTGCAGAGTATCAAACTGCACTGGCGAGTAAAAGATGGTGCTCTTGGTCCAGACAAATTTCGTATATCATGCTCCGTCATATACATCCCTCAGCATCAGATTTTTCGGATCTGATATAACAGAATTGGAATTCGAATCCTTCTTTTTTTCCATCCTATTTGGACTATCAGCTCTTTGTAATCCTATCCCCAACCTGGGAAAGATTCCGAAAGCTGGCGATTAACGCAAAGACCGCAATTTCACTGACCTGCCATACCTGTAAATTAATTGGAGAAACTGGTTTCAGGCCGCTTTCTTCTTTTGTCGGTTTCTGTTCTGTTGTGTTAGATGTCGCCAACTTTTTTCAAAACTTCCAGTTTGTGGTTGCTTTCGCGGAAGAAAATTGAATCGTTGAACGCCGCGACCCCTGTAAAACTAGACCATGACATCCGGGAAGCCTTTCAACGGGTGGGATGGTTCTTGGAGTCTTCTTTTGACCTCGATAAAAACTTAGACACTATACGTGGAAACTGGGGAATCCCCTTAACTCCATTCCATCGTTTTCGCGGACGAACTCACATCTTTTTCATTAATGTCTTTTGTCACACAGATCTATCCAGGTCCGGTGCTCTTCTATTCTGTCACGCCACTTTACTCTGGATTAAGGCGTTCCGCAGGGTAGTGTTTTAAGTGTACTATTATTTTGCCTCTCGGATTTAACTGATATATGTGGTACCTCCTATTCCACGACTGTCAATTTTTTCTCTATATATTCGATGACTTAGCATATACATAGCCGGTGCCAAGGCTTTGCCCTTCTCGAACGGCAACTTCAAATAGCTATTGAGAAAATATTCACAGTGGCTTAGCTCCCATGGCTTCCATTTTTCTCCCACCAAAACCTCAAGCAATGCTTTTTAAGAAAAAGGGAATCGAAGAACTTCCACCTTCTTCCAGCGAAAGAACTCTAACCTTATATGGTTCGCGCCTTCCTGTAACTTGCACAGGTCAAATTTTCTAGGCTGCATCCTAGATGACCACTTACATATCACCGCATAATTAAACCCTAAAACAACTTGTCATCGCACCCTTGACCTGTTACTTCATCTCGCCTCAAAATCTTGGGTGCTGAATCGCAAATCCCTTTTACGTCTTTAACTGCCCTAATCCGATCCGAAACTGGAATTATGGCTGTGGCAGTAATACTGGTCAGTGCCTCCATAACACTCTACACTACTATTAAATCCCATCAAACGAAGCGATCCGTTATCTCCACTGGAGCTCTTCGATCGTCCCCCCAGGTGAAGCCTTGAAGTTGAATCCAATGTGATGCAACCTTTCTTCGAAGAGAATACATCATGTGTACAAGTTATCTTCGTTTTTAAACCCCAATACCGTTGCTCTGAAACCGATTCTGCAGGAGGTACCTCAGAACCCTAATTACTGGCCATGCAAAGACGGTTCATAACATCTTTAATTTCCTCAACATCCCTTTTCAAAAGGTGCTGCCTTTCTCTTTTGACGAAGGGTACACACCTTGGCTATTCCCCTCTCCAACCATTTGCTTGGCTCTGACATCTCTCTCCAAATCTAGCCATCCTGCTGCCCTGTTAAAGCCATCATTCCTGTCTCATGCCGCAGTTCACGATGAATTTACTCCCAGTTTTACTGACGGCTCTAAAACAGGGACAGTGTGGGTGCGTCTGCTGCTGTCTTTCCTGACTCGCACCTCTCCCATACCCTTCCCCTATGCTTCCATTTTTTACAAGCAGAGTTAAACGGCTCATAATGATCCTTTCTAGAAATTCCTAAATCCTTAAACCAAGATCACCCTCATATGTCGTTATTCAAAGATTTGCTTAGCCGCGCTACAAGCGCTTAAAACCCTTATTCTAAAAACGCAATGGTATCAGCTGTACATACAATTTCTTCGACTGTCTCCACTCCCTGTAAGAACAATTAATTTTATGTTGGACTCCTCTCACGTTAGGGGTAACTGGCAATGAAATCGCTGACAGAAGAGGCCAAAATGGCCGCCTCCTCTCTCGGAGTTTGTTTTCCAGGTAACCTCCGATGCCATTCGACAAAGGCCGCCTCCCATCACTTGATTACTAATCCGCTCTCACGACGGGGCTTTCGATCTTGCTGGCAAGAGTGCTGGACGAGTGAAATCGGCGGGGAAGGAAAACTCAGAAACATAAAGCCGAACATCGGTGAGTGGTCTTCCCACAAACGAAAGCGCTTACATGAGGTGATACTTGCACGCTCCGTATTGGGCACACTAATATCACTCACAGTCACTGATAGGTCTAGACGAGGACCCCCTCCTCCCATTGCAAATTTTGGCCGTCGCCACACCCGCAAATCTGTTCAATCATAATCCTTCCATTGATTGTTCCATCTGGAACCCTATTTCGCTGTCGTATTTTCCTACTTTACGGTCCATTACAATACCTTCTAAAAGAATTATCCCATTCTTATCTCTGAATCTATCCACTTTGCAGTAACACTATTGTTCTTGTATCTTCAAGAAGTGAATATTCTTTATAGCATTTGATTTTTTTATGTAATCTTAAGACTATTAACAAATACAAGGTATAAAATTTTATTTAGTTTTTTATTTAATTTGACTGACTTTGAATATTCATTCACCCAACACTCAAAATCTTTCTTTTGACATTTAAACATATATAATGACAGGGCCTCCATGGTGCTCGATTTTTCATGCCCAGTGTGGCCGCTCATTGTGACCGGGTGGGGTCCTGTACACTAAACTCCAAAAAAAAAAAAATATATATATATATTTATATAATATATATATAATATAATTATATATATATATATATATTAATGCACACAGTGACTCAATCGGTTAGAGCGGCAAGAGTTCGCAAGGCAAGGGTAGGGTTCGATTCCTTCATTGTGGTAATAATTCCTTGAGCCAGATTTCCCTTCCTAGAATTAGTGAATGCTCGTGGGTACATGATATATATATAATATATATATATATTATATATATTATATATAATATATATATATATTATATATATATAATATAAATATATATATATACTATATTATATTATATAATACTATATATATATATATATATATATATATATTATATATATATATATATATAATATATATATATATATAAATATATATAATATATATATATATATATATATAGTAATATATTAATATATAATAAATAATATATATATAATATATATATATATATATATATATATATATTAGTATATATATATATATATATATATATATATATATATCGAAAGATGGTGTCGTTAATTATTAGCAGATAATTAAATTAATCATCTCTCGTTCATTATATATATATATATATATATATATATATATATATATATATAATATATATATAATATATATATATATATATATATATATATTATATATCTATATAATATATATATAATATAAATATATATGTTAATTAAAATATTATATATATTAATTATATATATATAATATAATATATATATATATATTAGTATATATATATATATATTATATTATATATATATATATATATATTATATAATATATATATATGATATATATAAATATTGTTTGTACAAAGTGTGTGTACAGGGACCCATCATGACTTACAAACCGATGCAGCTAACGGTACGACTCGAAATCCAACTCGTTTAGTGGCAGAGGAAATCGCCTAGCGCAATCCTTTTTTTGAATGTCTAAAAACGAATATTTTAGATATTTTAATTCATAATATTCAGTTATTATTATTTATTAAAATATAATATATATACATTTCAGAATATATATATGGTAAGATAATATCTTAATTAGATAATATATATATAATATATATATATATATATATAGTATATATATATATTATATATAATATATATATATATATATATATATATATTTAGTGATGGGACGATTAATCGACAATCGGCATCGGAATCGGAGGAATCGGCTGTTTTTCAGGAATCGGAATCGGAATCGGAATCGGCAAAAATTTTTACCGATTCTTTGACCGATCTTTGGTATACAATCTAAAATAATTTTTATTCGATCTGTATGATATTTCAAAGACAATATTTCAAAGTCTGCCGTATTGATTTTTTAATTTCAGTTCTTCCTTAAATTCTATTTAATTAAAGAAAACTAGATTGAGCGGCGCATCTTCACGTAGAGCCTAAGATATCATGTTAGGATTTCAGAACAGTCAATGTGACGCAGACATTTGGCAATGTTTCGTTAGTAATGTTATGTTATATGTTTTGATAATTATATCCCCGTGAACTCGTAAGTGAACAGTGAAATATTTGCCTTGTAGGCTTGGAATAATTGGAGCTATTGAATATATTTCATCCTTCTTTCTTCCTTCTTTGTTTTTTTGTTTTTGTTTGTTTTCGTTTTTTTTTTTTTTTCTTTTTTTTGTTTTTTTTTTGGTTTTTTTTTTTCCACGTATCCACAACAGCATCTAATTATATAGTGATGTCTTCAACCATGTTATGGAAGAATTCAAATTCCTGCTAATAAAATTCATGTTATAGTAAGGGATAACGCACTCTAATATGGCTGCCCAGGAGTACCAAGCAGATCCAGGAAATTACCTTGCTTTTTTACAACTCTTTGACACTAGTTCTCAATGATGCCATATTTGAACAAAGAGACGTGAAAAAAAATATATCCATATGCAAACAAATCGTAGGTCATTTTAATCACTCGCCTCAAGCTATTGCCAAGTATGAAAAATATCAAACTAGATTTAATTTACCACAGAACAGATTTATTCAGGAATATCAAACAGTTGTAATAGCCAGTATCATATGCTTTCAAAATTTTTGACAAAAAAACGGCTTCCTCATTTCATATTGCATGTGGATTATATGGTCATCTTGGACAAACAGAAAGTTTCTTGAAAAATTGCTAAAATACTTAAAATTTTTTTGATTGTACAAATTTCTTGAGCCATACACGAGGAATCAATGGCATCGGCAATAATGCCCAATATGAAAGTGATTTGCATTTTTTTTTAATAAAAGTCAGAAAAAGGGACTATTTGAGGGACTTGGATCTACAGTATCAGCATTGGAAAAATTCTGTAAAAAATAGATTCAGCATTAACTTTACTGATAAGAATCTTGTGCTTGCAACCTATCTTGATCCACGCTTAAAAATTACATCCCTTGAGGATGATTATAACAATATAAAGAGTGGAAGATATTCAATCTTAAGCAATGGATGTGCGAAGATAATATGTTGTATAAACGGAAAGGAAAACAGTTTTCCAACTACTTTAAAAACCAATCTTCAGATTCTCTCATTTATCAACAGAATCAGACGAAAAAAGGATACTGAAGATAATAAATAGTTTTAACTTCAGTTTTGAAAAACTGTTTTGTCGGGAATTTAAAGAGAAAAATACTTTAAAAACAGCAAAAGAAACTCATTCCCAAGAGAAAGACACACATATATTGAAAAAATTGAAGATGCTATAAAAGTAGAAATGGCTAGTATAAAAAATTGACAACTTAATAAATTCAGAAAGTCCGCTTACAATGGTCGTCATCAGAAATAAAGGTACCTTCACATTTGGTATCCTGCTAGAAAATATTTAAGCTGGTCCCCCTTTTTCTCGTGGAAGCTGAAAGACCTCTTCATGAATTGGGAGGGATCAATTTTATTTCCTAAAAATCGGATGCCACTCAGAAACAGAGATATGTTATGCTTTGCACTACAATTTAAGAGTCATGCTTTGACTACAAATATAATAATAATAATTTTACTTCAAGATATTAACTTATAGCAAACAAAAGAAGATTTTTTTTTAAACACATGTTCTTCAAAAAATTGTTCATTTATTGTAAGACTTTTAAATATTGCTATTATTTTTCAAGTGGTTAAATAAATAAAGGTAATTACTAATTAGTCTTTAGCAAAGATAAAATATAAGAGACTTCTTTTTCATTAATTTATTAGGTTTTAAATATCTAAAATTAGTTTATTACCAAAATTAGGCATATATAATATATATATATTATATATAAATATATATCTATATATATATATATATATATATATATATATATATATTATATATATAATAATATATTATAATAAAGAATTGGAATCGGAATCGTAATCGGAATCGGAATCGGAATCGCACTTTTTTGCCTGGTATCGGTATCGGAATCGGCATCGGCTGAAATTTTGGAATCGTCCCATCACTAATATATATATATACTATAATATAATATATAAAATATTATATATATATATATTATATATATTATAATATAATATATATATATGAAATATTCAGTTATTTATTATTTATTAATATATATTAATTATGTTAAAAATCGCAATACTAATTTATATATGACAAAAAAGAATTGAATTAAATGGTTTTTTATACAGGATACCCAGCTTCTGAGGAAAGTAGGCGATTCTGACAATATATGGGATAACCTTTTAGAAAGTGTTATAGACCGTAGTATAGGAAAATGGCAATGGTGGACAGACTCCAGTTAAGGACAATCAATGAAGATGTAGTGAACAGATTTGTAGGAGGAGGGGGGATCCCGTAACATGTAGTGGCTGTGCTTAATATTGGTGTGGCCAATGCGAAGGCTCGAGAGGATCACCTCCTGCAAGCAATTTCGTGGATGAAAAGGAGACCTCGCTGATCATTCGCCCAGCACTCCTGCCAGTAAGACCGGAAGCCTTGCCGAGGAGCAGGATAATAATAGCTACGGAAGACGACCTTGTCGAATGACATCCGGGGGTAATTATAACAACTACGGAAAGAGAAGGAGGCCATTCTGGCCTTCTGTAAACGAGTTCATTTCCAATCACCTCTACGTAAGAGGGGTCGAGCAGAGCGCTGTAAGCTTCTTGATAGAGTGAAGAAGCCGGAGACTTTGTTGTGCAGCGGATATCATGATGTTTTAGAGTATGGCGCTTTGCGTGCCTGGAGGGAGCTGAGTGAGGCAGAATAAATGACATAAAGGTGGTCTTGGTTAAGGGATAACATTTGAGAAAGGGCAATCATTATAACCATTAATTCTGAAGTGAAAATTGAAACATGAAAACATCACATACATGTGGCTGGAGGGTATGGAAGAGGTAGTGCTCGAGAAAAGTAGCAGAAGCGCTCACGCCATCCTCTGTTTTAGAGCCGTCAGTAACACTAGAGTGAATCCCCTGAAACTGCAAAGTGAGACAAAAATCATGCCTTTAACAAGACAGCTGAGTGACTGGATTTGGAAAGAGAGTCCAGGACGAGGTCAAAGGTGGGAGCAGGGAAGAGCCAAGGTGAATGTGTATACTCTTCATTTTAAGAGAACGGCAGCACCTTTTGCAAAGAGATGTTGAGGAAGTTAATAATGTTACAAACTAAGTTGCAAAAGCCAGTAAGGAGGATCTGAGGTAACTTCCCACAGAAATCGGTGTCAGAGCAGACGGTATGGGTTGAAAGCGTAAGAAAACATTGTGCAACATGATATATTCCTTTCGCAAAGAGAGAGCGGATTACATCCTCGACTTCAACTTCGAGGCTCACCCGGGGAGACGATCGGAAGGCTCTTGTAGATAAACGGATCCCCTAGATTTGGAGGAGATCTAAAGGATGTAGTAGAGTTGAGGAAGTCTGACCGTATACTACGCAGCCATAGTCCAACTTTCGATAGGATTATATATATATATAATATATATAATTATTATATATATATATATATATATATATAATATATATTATTATATATATATATTATATATATATATATATATATATATATATTTATATAATATATATAATATTTATCTCTGTCCCAAAGTAAGTTTACTGAATATCCAATGAACGACTGAGTATGTAGCTCCTCCGTGACGTATATGAGTGGGTAGCTAGTTACCTAGCTACATATCTATACCAGTTTTCAACACAGATTATAAAATCCGTCTGCCTACATTACCTGTTTATGTATGGGCGTGTGTTCTAACCTCATTACGTTTTTGCACTACATCATTTTGTGTATTGGCGTGTTTTCTATCCTCGTTTATGTTTTTGCGATGCAGGTAAATAATGAACAGCGGTACGCTATCAAATCTGTGGGAAAACGTAACAGGTCTGCCATTGAGACATTGTATTCTTTACAAACGTAAGCCTTATGGGATGCCACTATAAAAAACCGAAACTATTGGTTTTTAAGTGCACAAAGCTTTCAAAGAGGGCCCGAGAAAATGTTGAAGATGACCCTCGTTGTGGAAGACCAATCTCGTCAACAAACTATGAAAAATGTGAAAGTTGTTAGAGCTATGATGGAGAGAGACCCGCCGGTTCAGGGTCAGAGTGATTGCAGAAGAAACTGGTTTGGATAAATTGCAGTTCATAGAATTTTGAACGAACCATGTTGCACAGGCGAAAAAATTTGTGTAAACTGTGCCGAAGACTTATCCTGTGGAGCAGAAAGCGAACAGGGTTAAATTTGTCAAGATATTTACTTGAAAGATCGAATGGACAGCACAAATTTTGGGGATAAAGTTAATAAACAGGCGATGATCATGGGTTTTGAGTACGATCATGAAAATCGCCAACGCAACAGTGAGGGAATAGGCACCGCGCAAAAAATTCTCCTCGTTCGAAGAAAGCACGTATGAAGCAAGTTCAAGGTGAAAGACCTGATTATTGTTTTTTTTCGACAGCCGTTGGTATTGTGGTGCACAAGAAATTTGTACCTTCAGGACAGACAGTTAATCAAGTCTTTTACAAAGATGCCTTGGAACGACTTCGGAAAACGAGTTCAGAGAATCAGAACAGACATTGCCAACTGATGGGTGCTGTACCACATTACCCCGCCCATCTCAACACTGTGCTCTCAGTTATAGAATTTCTGGCGAAGAAAACATTCAAGTATTTCCACATCCTCCATACAGCCCAGACTAGCTCCGTGCGATTTCTAACTCTTCCCAAAGTTGAAAATGAAGTTGAAGGGTCATCTTTTTGGGACGATGGAAAAACATAAACAATACTTGTACATATGAACCTAAACACAGTGCTTCAAGGAAAATGACTTCACGGGTTCTACTGCTTTGAACAGTGAAGAAACGTTGGACACCGCCTGTGTAATCCTCCAAGGGTTATACTCGAAAGGAGATTAAATTTAATTTTCAGGTAAGTCCAATACATAATTAATTACGACATCAGTACACTTACTTTTGGAAGCCACACACAACACACCAATATATATATATATATATATATATATTATATCTATATATATATATATATATATATATATTAATATATATATTATTCTATATATATATATATATATATATAATATATATATATATATAAATATCCATATAAATATATATATT
>JABUQX010041600.1:0-30000 GCA_015478945.1 Trachelipus rathkii
TCAAGCCTTATATGTTGGGGAAACGCTTCATATAATACCAAAAGAAAAAGTATTCTTTTGCCTTTAACTTAAAGTATATTAACTCTTTAAAGTTCGTAATAAGGGTATCTAGCAGTACAACACACCTGTGTATCTCCTTGGTATTAAACGATGACAATGTATACAAGCTGATATGCCTATCAACTCCACGATATTTAAGAGATGATAGATGAGCTTACTGTTCTTGATCGAGTGTACTTCATATTTAAGCCGTCTTTATCAGCACACAACCGCGGCTACTCTGAGCGGTACGTACTATCTACCCCCACCTTGTGCTAATTTTCTAGTTTGGGCACAAATTTCTCTATAGTGAGCTCTTTTGTCCGGACTCCAATTTGTATATCAGTGCTCATACCAAGAACCTTATGACAATAAGAGGGAGGCTAACATGACGTATCCTATACTGTTCCTATAACTATTATATATATGCCCTTCAAACATCATTTTCCACACTGGCACCACAAGATCGGTTTTTTGAAGAGGTACTTTGAAATTATCTTCTTTCTCTAACTCTCTTACTTACTAATAAATAATAATTTTTATACTTACCAAGTCATCTGGTACAACATGGCTTAGGTGACGCTACACATTAATCATATCGAATATTTATCTTTTAATAACATAATTTTATATATTTAGACATAAGATAAAACACTATCCTCTATTGTTTGAGGCAACTAGATGCAGGTTCCATTCAATAACGTGGTCCTATCTGATTGCATAATTAGAAAACTATTTACTCTGTATCTTCAGTAAAATATTTCATAGCTCCTATTTAATATACCATTATAATACCTAATCCGGCCTGCAGCATTTACTGTATGGTCAATATGTCTTATTATACGTATATATTTTTATATCATCAAAATTCATATTAAATTATGCAATATTGAATCTTAATTTGTTTAAAAATACATGCATCAGTCTATTTAGTTCTATCTACAATATCTACCTCCTTATCTAATAATATGCTTATTCACTCTCTAAGTATAAACATACGAGAGAAAAATAAGCCATTGAAAATGTTTAAGCATTTTATTATCTGAACTTAACAACTATATATTTTCAACAATTTAATTGGACCAATATTGTTCACAATTTAATCATTACTTAATTAAAATATATAAAAGTCATAATAACTCATTCTTCAGATTTATATTACTATTCTATGCATAATATTATTTACTGCTCTCTCTTATTTAGTCACCTTTATCTTATAGATTATGAGGTTAGTATCTCATTCTATTTTCTTCTATATAATATTTATTCTTATTAATATTCTAATTATTATTTACTATATTATCATTATCACTATTATGAATAATTTATTAAATCCATTCATACTTCATTTTACATTTAATATATTTTTACCTCACTCTTATTCTCTCTATTATACCTACCTAAATATAGCAGTAGTTTTGCTCTTTATTGACTAACCTCGTATTACTATATCACTAATATATTTAAGGGTTTATCTTTAAAACATACCGTACTGACTGAAATTGAGAAATTATATGTCCAATTATTACTATAATATATTTCTGCTCCTCTTAGTTACAAAATCGGCGAGATCTAATAGCTAATAACAGCCATATAATGTCTCTACTGTTAAACTCTTATCCCAGTTAGTTGCTACTAAGCACATCACACTAGAATTGTGCGAGGAGTAAACAATAGCGGAATTCCTCGAGGAAAGACGATAACGGTAGATTCTTTTCCTCTTAATTATTATTATAATACTGTATGAGGTTCCCTAGATATATTTATTCCACACTCATTCGATATTAAAATTCATATACTATAAATCAAATTATATTGTGAGACTCACGCCAGAATCCGAACGAAATCATTCACTCCAACCTCTTACACGTATACATTCTCATCGAGATCACACTATGCTAATACATCGAATTGAATATTCATTTATCACTATTTAAAGTCTACTTCTAACATAGTACAAAATGAGCGCAAGTCACGTTTATTCTTTTGTTGCCGGTTAATAAATAATGAGAGACCACATCCTGGGTAAAATAAATAGTGCAGTCTTGTGAACAATGTCAATCGTCAGTAAAGCATAGGTTGCGAACTATAGCAGAACGCCATATTTGCCAAGACCGTCCACAGGAAGAAGATGGAGAAAGAGAGAGGAGGAGAGTTGGGACCGACCCAAGTACGGAATTGCTCCCGCTGAAAAATTAAATCACCAGACATCTCATAGACTATACCAGAAAGGAATATATTAATGTATGTGTAGCGCTAAGCGAGATCAAGGTGGACATGATACTTCTGCTCTAATATAAAAGTAGCACTTTGGTGCAAATTGGAACAAGAAGACACTAATTTCTCTTGGAAATGATCATTATTAATCGTTCCTTGACTCTGTCCAGGGAGGTCTAGTAACATTGCCTTCCCTATTCTAAATTCACAATGATTTATTTAGTATTTTGAAATATTAAATGTTATTAAAAAGTTAAATGAATCAGCTAACCTCACATCCTTCTAGAACAATTTCACCAATAATATGATATTGAAGTCTACATATTTGAGATTGTACACAGTCCTACATTAATATATAAATAATTAATTCAAATCATAGAGAGAATTTTGAATAATCGATACTAAAATCATACAATAGATATCACCCACAAGACACCTATAATTAACTTTTACTCTTGACTAGTCTCCTTCTTATAATTATACCTGGTTTATAGTAAAATTACATATACATCCACACATAGAAATATTATTATCCGTTGCTATTCACCATGCTTCTGAGCCTGAGTATCGGAACATGTCGAACCCACTAGTTACGAGTAAACTACTATTTACATTCTATTAACCCATTGCACTCAAGATTTATATATTATTATACTGCAATTATAATTTCCATTATTACAATTGTTCCTTATGAAGGATAATGTTTACCTAATTCAAAATATACTTATCATAAGAATTTTTAATCTATTCAGTCTATATATATATATATATTAGGCTATACATTATATGTAGTAAAAACTTATTGATATATATCATCGAATTGGAGCTACTGTTTTTTTTATTATTATCTATATATCATCATTATTAATAGTAAACAAACATTACTTAGCTTTATTTATTATCTCCCCACGTGAGAAAAGTATTATCAAATCTGTCTCTAGTATTTCCAAATAAATTTCTTCAATTCCAATTAATATGATTATATGACTTGTAATGACTACGGTACTCAGCGCTATCCTTACACATTTCTAAAATGACTACTCTCTAAGTATTTATTTTTGAGCCGCGAAGACACCAGAAAGATTTCGCCTCCAAACCATGGTAACTTATACGTATTGATGAAATAATTGTTACATCAACATCTTTCTTATTATTCGACTTCGTATTCAGCATGGATAGCTCCCACTCATGCTGAAGACTACATACAGAATTTAAATTATTAAATACTGCAAACACAGTCTGTTCTGAGTTCATTATCTCAACGTACAACAATAGGAATAACACCATAAAGTAATATGAGTATATTTCGAGAGAATCAAAACTGGTAAACTAATGGTCATATTTATTATAAACCAATACAACCTAAGAGCCTACTACACATAACACGCGACAACTAAACATATCTCTTCAATATACCTATGAGACCTCATAGACTCCTGTAACCTTACAAGAGAGGAAAAGAGATCACACCTCTCGATGAGAGGATCATTGCGCACATGCGCGCGAATAACACACATTTTAGATATGCGAAACACCATTGCTATTACTAGAAACCTATTAAATTAATCACTATAAAAAATACTATGAGTACTTAATTAATTCTCTCTGAACACCTTATATCAATTATGCTCACTAACGATAAAGCATCTTTAAGGTGACTCATTTTTTGCGAGAGAATCTTCAAACTATCGTGTTGAATACAAACATATTGTTTAAGAGACTATGATATACTCTATACTTAAATACAAATAAATAACAAAAAAATATTGTACAGAATTAATTCAACTGTAATACGAACTTCACGATGAAGCCCCTATTTAGTGATAATGAGAACCTTCTTCATAATTGGTTTATCTCCTGTTAATATTATATCATATATTATGGAACTAAGTTCTTATCACATGTAGATATTCTCTGCGTTGTTCTAAAACGCGATGTAAATATCGACACAAATTAGGCGCCCAATGTAACCAGAGGGCTAGATATTTCTAAAGTAATAACGCCCGCTATACTGAGAGATATAAGACCATGCGCAGTAACTGAGGGTCTCACCTCGGCCCTTGATTTCGGGCCCACCGGGGAAACTACGCGCGCTCACGGTACTGGAAAGCATAATCCCGCCCCGCCTTCGACGGGAGTGGCTGCTCCCACTGTCGGAATCCTTTGCCGAAGAAATTCTAGCTTCGAGGAAACCGGCTTCACTTCTACTTGGTAATTTGTGGAAGTGATACGACTGGGGGGTTCTCTCCGCCCCTATTTACCCTTTTTACGGGGTATAGGAAAATTCGTCCTCGTTCCCCCCTTTCCGTTTTCTGTGTCCAAACCAGTGCAGCGTCAGCAGACAGGCCTCGCTTTTTCTTGTTACCAATTTGCACCGTAGTTTGTAAAATACTCTCTGCCCTCTCTAATAGAATCATATTATAATAATATTATTATCTTATTTAATTTAATCTTAATGATTTTCCTAAATTACTCATAATTGCAAGCTTATTTTAAATCCATTATATATTATAATATTATATAACTATATATTTGTTCAGATTTATATATTATATTATATATATATAATATATATATAAAAATATATTATATATTATATAATAATAATATATATATATATACAGGTAGAATAGTCTTCACCCTCGCATTGTCTTATTCATCACTAAACATAATATTAAAATAAATCACTTATAAAATCTGCCTTCATGCTTTCGATTTTTCTTCTTATTCTGCACAGGCGAAACATTTTTTTTCCTATTCAACTTTTTAACCACAAAAGCCAGTCGCTCTTCTTCCATATAAATTCCTTAAATAGGAAAAAAACTGTATTCCTTATTTCTGCTTTAGAGCTAAGTCACTATAACTTATGTCACCGATGTTTTTAATTGTAAAGGATACTATCTAGGAATTTAATATAATTAATGTCGAATATATTTTATTAAATTTATATATTAAATTATATTTTATAAATTTTATTATCTTTATTTTATTATTTATATATAACACACAAGGTTTCTGACGGCTAATCAAACTCATCAAGATTATATCATATTACTAATAAATAATTTTTAATATTCCAGGAATTATTAATTATATAATTAAATTTCTTTAAAATTTATATATATTACTATAATCATTTTACATTGCAAGAGAGGAAATGGCAAACAATTCGCTTAATTAATTATTATTACCATTTACTCTTACCCCACATACAACATTAGCATATTTAGAGTAATCTAGTTCTATTTAAATTTTATACGCAAACAGTTTATATTCGAATACCTTATGACAGCAAGCTTACACAGATAAATTTAGTCTATATTTTCATTCATTTATCAAATCTTAAGAATCACATGCTATGCTTCACATATCATAACAAATGATTAACTCTAAGCAAAAACTCAAGTCCTTATCCTTATAAATATAGCGCACTATATATTTCATGGCTTAAATCAATACAATAAGTAAAACACACAAAACAATTGAAGCAAGCCCAATCAACACATATCTAATACCAACAAACACATATTCAACAAATCATCACATTCAAGTATACAGTCACCTAACACTGTATATTAAACAGATTAAATATATGATATATTCTAAAGAAGACATTAATAATACTATTAATATCAACTTTACTAAATCAAAAGGACTTGAATATGATTTCTGTATTTCATTTAGACTTATATATTTTTTCCAAACAAACAGATTAACAATACATATATTATATTATATTAACCTAAAACTACAGTTATTGGACATAATCATTAAAGCTCTGATATAAAAGTACTCTGAAGTTTAATAAAGACGAAATTTTAAGATTTCAATTAAAATAAAAATAGGAAATAGGATTAATATTTGAAAATTTAAACTATTAAAGATATAAAAAGCTTTAAATTTAGCTTAGTCCTATGGAACCTCTTGGTTATATATAAAAGGGTATATAAGGTAAGGTCATAACTTAGTAAGTCTGTGGCTCTTAGGAAATTATAAATATCATATATAATTATAATTTAAATTATCACAAGCGCAATTAAAAAGTAAGCATTAAAAAAGAGACTGATATATTATAAGATATCAAGAAAAGTTCTAAAGTATAAAGTAAATACCTATAAAATATAAAAAACACGTCCAGTATACAAGCAACGAATAAACACGTAATATATTAAAATATATCTGCTTAACCTATATATTAGATTTGAGCATATTCATATTAATATACCTATTAAAGGTTACGGTACCTTAATATATTCAATATAATCCTTATTAAATTAATCTGATACTTATTACAAAATTAATGAATATAATAAAATCTTTGTGAATGGTTGATTAAAATGGTGATACAAGCTGTAAAAAGACATTAAATAGGTGTCAGATAACTAAATAAAATTTTATATAAAATTTATACTTTGTACCTAAGAGATTTTTTAGTGGGACTATTATAAGCTGATGACAACTATATTTTACGTATCAGATACATAAACGAAGAGTATTGTTAAGTATATCATAGGAACATAGTCATCAGCAAAACTTAATGTCATTTGTTTTTTACGGCCGCTAAAATATTTCAACACAGTTTGGGCAACATAATAATACACAAATTATACACAAATATTGAGTATACTTAACCAAAAGACTAGAACATCTCACATTCGGATTTTAGCGAGAGTGGAAATACGAATATAAAGCATAAAAATTAAATACCACGCTACGGTCACTCACGACTCAGTGGTACCGTACACAAACTTCTATTTCCATACTACATATGTATAATAAAGTTTCAATTAAGCAAAGTAAAAACATTGGCATTAAAAAAAACAAATCATTAACCTAAATTGAAAATAACAAGCAAACTAATTTGTAAAACTACTCATTCCCACTATTTTATATTTGGAACACCACACATTTTTTTGTAGATATGACTACATGTCCTAAATTATAGGATCAGCATAAACAATATGAAATGTAATTGGACGGAAGTTAGGGACTATATATATATAAAAACCATCAAGATAAACCTTACATCACTATGGTCGTGTACCATATACAGATACTCTATGGGTAGAAATAGAGAAACCGTACGAACACGGAGTTTATTCAGAAGTCACCAGATACGACCCTACGCACAGACATTAAAAGTAGCAATTCTTATAATCTGGTTCACATTTATATATTGGACTATTCCTATAATAAATAACTTATGTTATTCCAAAAAACCATAGTAACATATAAAATATGCTCATATATGGATAATCATACTATTGTGATAATTGGAGACAATTGCTTTGGATTTTATATCCCGGGGGATGTGAAAATTCATCTATCATCAAATCATTTCAAGTACTCTCTCTTCCAGTCCGGACTATATTACAAGAAGGCGTCACAATTATCTATCGGGCGGGCTCTCAGACCCAAAATTTGGTTTACTCCTTGCATCAATGACTTACACTCCATTCCCAATCGAGTGCTATGTCACTTAGGTCCACGTATAACCCCACGATATGTGAAGACTTTGCCTACGTGTCACTCCCATACACTATCATCCTGGGAACAAGATGAACAAGCTATTACTATCTGTAGCATATTTCATAACTATCTAATTCTAGAAATATCAATTAATAATCCTTCTACTCAAAATCCATCAGTAGGTCAGATCTCGATACTCAGAGTATGATCTCGAGGCGATCATTTACATCTCCGAGGTAACCGTAGCTCCTTCATAAATCTCCCCGAAAACATTGACCCATATCCCCAATACTGCCTATAACGTTGAGAAAAATGAATAAACAAAATGCTTGGCACCTCCTTTTTCAAATAAACAACAAAACCACGCTACCGAACTTTCATAAGTAATAGTAAATCAGGGATACGGAAGTGATAATAGTAGATGGGGATGATTCTATCACTTTTTAGGATTTGAAAAAGATTAGGGGAATGAAAGAGATGGAGAAATACCTTGTAGAAGTGATACATATAATATAACAGTATCCCCGATATTGTATGGTGCTATATATATTATATTATTTTAACATTATAATATATATATTATATAATATATATAATAATATCTATAGAGTAACTCATTTCTTGAGTGGCAGGAGTCAGTATATTTAATCATCTATTATATATAAATTATAAAATATATTAATATAAAGAAAAATGATTAAGTATATATATTAATATAATACATAATAGTTATTATCATAGCTATAAAATCAGTCTGATTTAAGACATGGGACGTGGTGCCACCTAGGATTTATATCAAAATTAGCGTAGTAGGGGGAGCAGGCATAGGATTATTGAGTATTATGTAATTATTATAAGTTATAATTGACGCTTGGTAATATATATATTATATATATAAATATAATGTAATTATATTAAATTATATATATAAATATATATATATACTTATATAATACTTATAGTAGGTGAGTATATTGCTAGGAGCAACTCAGTTACTAATAAATTTATATATATATTAATATTATAATATAAACTATATATATATTAAATTATATATATATATATATTATATTAATAGTATATAATATATATCCATAATATAATAAGAGTGAACTATATAACTATAGTCATCATACTATCAGTATATATATATAATTTTAGATTAATATTAATTAATAATAGTAGGAAATATTAACTACTAACACAGCCCTGTATTCATGGATATTAAGTATGGTATATAATTATTATATATATATAAACTATTTAATAAATTTTTGGGGAAAGTGAATATGATATGTATATAAAGTTAACATGAATATATTATATAATTTAATATTAACATAGTGATATTTACATAACTATGTATATAAATTAACTTAATATATATAAAATTTCACAGTTTATTCCATAACGCCAAGGGGTAAGTAAATCACTTACTTAAAGATAAATATTAATTAAACACACAAGTAGGATAAAGATAATATATCTAAGTACGGTTCTCTCAATTATAATTATAGAAAGTAATAAAGGAGATATAAGTGAACAGCTTCTTATTTATATTAATAAATAGAATTGGCTTCTTTATATAAAGCCCATAGAATATCGAGTGTCACACCAGCAATATTTAATATGACAAATATAATCATCATAGGATATCCCCATCTCTTTAATTGCGCGCTAATGTTTTTTTTCTCCAAATAAAAGCCCTGAGAGTGAGCCCTCAATAAAATCTACCCAAACTTTTCGATTTTATTCCGTTTTTTTCCCCCCCAAAAAAATTCTCAAAAATACTCGTTTATTGGAATTATCAATTGGGGGGGGATTAGAAAAACACGGTACTTTATAAAACTTCACCAAAAGTTTGGCGAGAAATTATGATCTGGGATATTCCGTACACTATATGGTTTTACCTAACCACTCTAAACACATTTATACAAAAATCAAGCAGCGCCGCTAGACCTAAACCACATTCACTGTGCGGACAATGGAGATAACGAAGAATAATTGCAAGACCCACAAATAATGAATTACATTGATACTCGACCACTTTTCGAAACGAATTATTTTGACAAATGATAAGAGGCCTTTCTTTATACCTCCAACTATAGCCTTGACTCGAATCCGTGCCTGCCCCCAGTAAAATTGACACGGCTGTCTCGCGAAAGTTTTCCAAAGATCGCTCGGCTCGACTATCCACAGAGTTTGAAAACCCCGGAGTACTTATTTAACAAACTAGAAGTAGAATCATGAAATCACCTGTGGCAGATTCAAACTTCATATAAATTTTAGGAAATTCTAACTTTTTATTGATAATAAATAATAAAACGAAGAAAATAAAAATACACAATCGACAAATACAGGGTTGCCCAAAAAAAAGATAATAATAAAAAGGAATACAAGCAATCAAAGAGATAACACAAAATAAAAAAAACGAATTTTCATCGTTGAGAACTTTAAAGAATGTACAGATAGAAAAGAGCTTGCGCTTTACTACAATAAAATTGGCAAATAATATATTACATGATAAAAATATAAAAAAATTTTAGATAATAACTGCACTCGTGTCACAAAAGAAATTCAAAAACAAATGCAAAAAAAAAACTCGGAGGGGGAACCATTTAATTAAAAACACTTAAATCATCAAAGGCATCCATAAAAAAGTAAAAATAAATAATGAAAAAAAAGTATAAAAAAGGTTCATGTACAACAATGCAACAATTTGATTTATAATAACTAAAAAAGTAATAAAATAAAAAAAATATAAAAAAAAAAAAATAATAAAAAAAATTAATTCAAAATTTATAAAATAATATACGTTGTGGTATAATAATATATTACTGCATTAAAATTAACTTCTATAAACAATAATATTTAATATATATATTAATAATAAATATATATAATATATATATATATAATATATAATATAATATTAATAATATAAAGTAATAGTAAATATATATGAGAATAAAGTTTTTTGACTACAGAAAAATGAGAAATAATAACTGTCCATGATAATGTGATTGTGCGTTTCTAAACACTTCATTTATTTTCTTCACTATTGGTCCACAAATAATAATTCATCAAAAAAACTAAATTTATTAAGACCCAAGATTCATATTAAATACCTAACTTACATAATAAACACATAAACAACCGAAACATGAGTGTTGTTAAGTATAAAGGTAAATGTTGTGTCAGCCATGCTAACTAATTCCTTCAACAAATTTTGAAAGTACTTTTCAGAGATTGTAAAAAATTTTTTAAAAAAATAAATTAAATAAGTTGTTATGAAAATTATTACTACACTAATTTGAGTTTTATCGCAGAATGCATTTGAATACCTTTGAAAGATTCGAGATTTTTTGCTATTTGTGGAAGAACCAGAAACATAGTTCTAATAAAAAAATATGAACAAAAAAATTAGTTTTTTTCTTTTGGCCATCAACTAATAAAAGATTCCACATATTATTCACATAAACTTTTTCTATCATAATATTTTATTAAATCGAATTTGTGGTAAAGTCTTTCCTTAACTCCTCTACATTAATTCATCTCTTATCTTGATGCCATTAATCTTGCTTCGGACGTTTGTCCTCTGCCCAATCTTCTCATTCTATAGTTCCTCTAACGACGTTTATTCCAATACCAACCATCCCACATATCCTCTTCTCATTGTTTAAAAATATGGAATCTATCCATTTTATATTGTTCTTTGTAATGGAATTTCAAAACAGTATATCAAGCGTTTGGGAACGATTTTGTCTACCAATGTTATTTTGCACTAAACCTGTGTTATTTTTTCCTAGACGTACATAAGTACTATGCACTTTCTTAAGCTTTGAAACAGCATTAGATTGTTGAGCTGTTTTTACACTAGAGTTCTTCCAGATTCCATTCCACATTTTTGAGGTGGAAATATTTTCCTCTTAGTTTAATTGTTGATGTTGTAAAGAAGCAAGTAAGGAGAAATTTATGAAAGTAATTTTTCAATTTCGTCGTAAGACAAAAGCCTTAGAAAACAATCTCTTGAATCATAGTGAAGACTTTTCAAAACTACAAATAATTATTTAATCATCAATACATATGACAAACCTTTATTAATTTGCATTAGTTTTATATCATTAATTTTATCATTCTGACCTGAAATTAGATGAAATGAGAATTAGTTCGCAAATAATTAGTACGTTACAGCACATTTGTACATTTTATGTAAGTAAAGTACTTTTAGTAAAAAGAAAAAAAATTTACTTTTTTTTATTACATAAAAAATTAGAAAAAATTTCCTACATCATGGTGTAATTTTGTTTCGAAATATAAAATTTTAAATACAGATATTTTTATAGTGTCAAACTAGTAAAATTCATTTCCAGTTCGAATTGGCAAATTCCAATTTTGCAGGATCTCTAGGTTTATTCACATTTAATATATAATTAAACTTCCTTTGCAACAAACCCAAGATCAACTCTTTCTCAAATCATATAATGTATCAGAGCGGAGCCGAGGCCCGGAGCGAGCCGGCGAGCCGGTAGCGAGACGGAGCCGAATAGAGCAGAAAAACAATTTTTTTAAATTTTTTGCAGGTGAAAATATATCTGAATATGATGGATCGAACACATTTGAGATGACCGAAGCCAAGCCGAGCCGGAAGGCCGGAGCCGAGCCGGACCCGGAGCTAAAGAGCGCCAGATTTTGGAGGAGCCGGAGTCATAGCCGAGCCCGAGTCAAGCCGGAGCCGGAACCAAATTATTAAAATTTTTAAAGAATCTTTTTTGCAGAAAATACTTTCTGCAAAGCCGAGCCGGAACTTTTCTAAACGAAAACGGATCGATTGGAGCCGGATGCCGGATCTGAGCCAAGCGAGCGAGCTTACGAGCAGGAGCCGGAGCTTAAAAACAAATTTTAACTTAAATTTTGCAGGTGAAAAAAAATTTCAAAGTGGACTGAACAATTTGAATAGGAGTCCGGAGCGGACCAAAGTAAATTTTTACAAAAATAAATGTTTGCAGGTAAAAATCACCTCGCAAAGTCGAGCTGAAACTATCCGAAATGGAAACGAGTCGGAGCCGGCGCCGGAATCTGGAGCTGGGAAGCGGAGCCGAGCCGAGCCGTGAGCCGTATCTGAGAGCCAATTTTTTTCAAGAATTTTTTTGCAGACGAAAGTAATCTGTACAAAAGTTGAGCTGAACAATTTGAAAAGAGCGAGTCGAGCGGAGCCGAAGCCGGAGGTAAAGTAAATTGTTTTAAAGAATTATTTTGCAGGATAAAAACTACTTCTGCAAAGAAATATACAACGAAGTCGAGAATACCGAGCCTGGGGTAGCCGGAAGCCTCGGACCGACCGGAGCCATATCGAAGCGGATCGGAAACTAGAAACAATTTTTTTCAAAATTTTTTGTGGATTAAAGTAATTCAACAAAGTGAAGAAGACAATTTTGAAAAGGAGCGGACAACCAGAGCCGGAGCCAGGCCGGAGCCGGATAACCTTAGGTAAAGTACAATTTCTTTTAAGAATTGTTTTTTGCAGGTTAAAATAACTCTGCAAAGTCGGAGCGGAACTCTCTGTATGGAAACGAAGCTCGGCTGGAGTCCGAGCTGGAGCTGGAACCGAGCCTGAGCCGAGAACAATTTTTTTGCCGTAAAGAAGTCTTTACCACGTGAAGCTGAACAATTTGAAAAGATCTGAGCCTGGAACTGGAATCGAAGCCGGAACCGGAGTCGGAGTTTTTTTCGAGTGGAGCCGGAGCCGGAGCCGGAGTATAAATTTTGTTTAAGATAATTTTGGAAAGTAAAAATATTTCCGCAAATCGGAGCTGACTTATTTGGAAAAAGATACTGAGTTGGCGGGGTGGCGTCGGTTCGGTGTTTGCGGTGCGGTCGGCGGTACTGTGCGTGCGGTGCAGTGCGAATGATACAATTGGTAGATCTGTTTAGACAGGTGTATGAGAAATACTTTACTTTCGAAAATAAAGAAAAAACAAATCATTCAAAATCTTTCATAGCTTTTCTCAAGAAAAAAAACACTTTTTTCCATATCAGCTGACAAAAAAATTCGCAGAAAAAAAAATAAAACGAGAAGTCATTATTTAAAATTGCCAGTCATTATATATATAGTCGAAATATTCACGAAGTTTATTCAGATTGAAAAACGTGGGTTGGTGTCTGGTTGAAGTGATGACCTTGAATTATTTTGAAAATTGAAATTCAAATGAATATTATGTTACCTTAATTTTTTCTTTTAAACTTTGGCACTGTTAACTTTTTAAACACTGGTTATTCTAGAACTTCGGTGAAAAAATTAATGAATTCCTTAAAAAATAAAGTTTAATTAGTTAAGTAAACCCTTCTTTAATTTAAAGAACGGGGCTTTTTGTTTTCAATTAATCCCAAACCATGAAGTCTAAAACGATAATAAAACAGAAATATCATAGATAAAATAGTCCTTTAAATAAAAGTAACTCATTTCACATTGATAGAAACGAATTCGATACAGGTCCCCTAAGCCTCCTAAAGCATTTAAGTGGGTCAACTTCATATCAATTAGGAGGCTCAAATTACCAATCTTATTTCTTACCAAACCCACAATGAAACTAGCAAGGCTATCCATTCAAATTCAAAAAAAATTTGTTTGCCAACTCTGATATATATAAAATATATATATAAATATATATATATATATAATAAATTAATATATATATAATATATATATAATATATATATAAATATATAATAAATAATAATGTTATAATATAATAATATATAATATAAAAATAGATAAATAATATAATATAATATATATATAATAATAATTAATAATATAATATATATATATTATATTATAAATAAATATATATAATATATATATATATTATATATTAATATATAATATATATATATATATATATATATATATATATATATATATATAATAATAAATAATATGTATAATATTAATTATATTAAATCTATATATAAATAATATATATTATATATATAATATAATATTTATATAATAATAGTAATATATAATATAATTAAATTATATTAATATATATATATATAAAATAGTTATAATATATATATAATATAAATAATATATAATATATATATATATAATATATATATATATATAGATATTTGTCAATATTTTTATAGAGTAAGCAACAAATGGTTCCTTTTCTGGCAACGACTCATGACTTTTGATCTAGATCACCTTTTAACATTTGAAATTTTAATGTTTTCACAACGCCGCTCTAAAAGAGAAGAGTCAATTTAGATTTTTCAAGGATAAGTAAATTTCCTTCATATTAAAACTTCTAATATCATTAATATCCCCAATACAAACAAACTCATGTTGGAGGTAAGAAATTATAACTAATCAATAATCTTATAAAAACCTTCGTACGCTAGTGGTCAACGGCGTCAGGACTTAGTCCTTGCATCCACTAAACGATTAATTGCACTAGCCACCTCCTGCCATTCACAAACTTTTTACCCTCCATCAACGGATAGCCCTCCTCATTTGTGAACGCCATATATATACTGTATTTTAAACCCAGACACTTGTTCATGCGCCACCAATCTAACATAGAGTCACAGCCCAGACGTTCTAAATACACACCTAACCTTACTCTATCTAGCTACTTCAAAACATCTCTTTTACACACCTGCCAAATCTCTCTACAAATTCTCTCAAACTCCAACCCACACAAAACAGCAAATCATATTCTAAACAATAGTAGGTGAATCTCCACTCTCTTCCATACTCCCATCATTTCTAACCGAGATCTGTGGATCTAAGTCGGAGTCGCGATCCGGGAGTTGTATAAATTGAAGAGGGGAGTCCGAGTCGAAAATTTTGAAAACGACTCCACAACCCGATCTAACAACCATCCCCTTCCATCCCATCTCTAATTCTTCATAACTCATCCATATACAAATTGATAACCAGAAGACATAGCACATCCCTTGCCTCACTCCGTATTAATATTAAAAATCACTTTCAACTCCATATGTTCTTACACACGCCTCACAATCGTCAAATATACTTTTGATCATTCATAAGCTTACCACCAACACCATTATCAAAAACATCTGCCATAGAGCTTCCGTAAATAATCCATTCTTACGCCTGTTTGCAATACAAAAAAAAAACTAAATACAATATTATTCTCTACCCTCTAATTTTCTAAATCATTGTTTCAATGTAAAGATTGATCCACACACCCTCTACCACTGGCAATCCACTGTATTCACAATCAGTCCTCAGTCACTCGACGCATTTTCTCCTAACATATAAATCATAATCTTTCACTATTCTTGAGACAACATCGCTGTAATCCTACAGTTAACCCTTATCTCATTCAACCCTATAAAGGGTACTATTACTGTTCTACTCCAATCCATCGGAACTGTGCTCTCCATAAACATTTTGTTACGCAACTCAAATCCAATCAATCACCAGCTGCAGCCTGCCGTTACTGATCAATACCTGAATTCTCATAACCTGCAAGGTTTACATTCTCAACTTTCTCCAGCTCTACACATGACCTCCCTCCTACTAAGACCTATCCCCAATAATACCTTTTCCTCTTAGCACAATCAACACCACACACATTCACTATCACCTCTTCATTACTGCAATGTTATGCAGATTTCGAATCGTTTCCAACCACACTCTAGTTACATCATTTCCATCAGTTACGAAAGCCACCATCCCTATTCATTAGTTGATAAATGGGTATTAGTTGAATATATATATAATATAAATATATATATATATATATTATATAATTATATATAGATAATATATATAATATATAATAGTATATATATATATATTTTATAAAAAGATTTTTAGCTTGCATCGAGGTGGTCAATGGGCTATCAGCATTCAAAGAAATTCGAACAAAAATGTAACGGACTAAAAGTAACGGAGAAAAAGATAACGGAACTTATTCGGAGCGTTACATTGAGAAGAAAAAGTAACGAGTTCCGTTACTCCGTTACTAGAAAAAAGTAGTTCCGTTATCGGGAGTAACGGAGTAACGAGCCGCCCACCTCTGTATATATATTATATATATATTATAATATATATATATATATATATATATATATATATATATATATAATATATAAATATTATATTATATATATATATATAATGTAATATAGATATAAAATAAGTAATATAGATATATATATAATATATATATATATATATATATATAAACTATATAAAATAATAATATATATATACTATAATATATATAATATATATAAATATAGATATATATATATATAGTATAATAAATATAATATTAATATAATATAATATATAATATATATATATATATAATTATTATATAATATAATAATAAGGTACGTGTCTGATAAGTATCCGATCATATGCAGGGAAATTCTAAATCGTAAAGGTTCATTTCCTAATTCCTTTCAAATAAGAACCCTTTAGCTCCAAAACACTAATTTCAACGAGTTTCCATTGATTTTAGAAGGCCCCTGTTGGAATGGTCCTCAATTCTGCTGTCGCGTTGCGCATAATGTCGTCTCGAATGACAAATAGGGTGCATTACCTTGGGGATTTGGGCTTCTGGAATGACCATAAATCATACTGAGCGATGCCTGGAGAGTAAGGTGCCTGGTGATCGATTAAAATGTCTTTATTTGAATTGAAATCTTGGATCAGAAGCAACGAATGAGCTGGGAAATTATCGTGACGCAGTTTCTAGTTTTGTGATGACCACAAATCTCGTCGTGTACGAAAACTTCATTATAGAGACGACGGAGGATGTCATGATAAAACTCCTTGGTTATTGTTTGTCCATCAGGCGCGTATTCGAGATGCACGATGACACGAGAATAGAAGAAAAAAATCGTAACTACACTCAACTATATAACTACTTGGAGAAATTCTTAGACCAGGTTTTAATAATTTTTTAAGTGTTTAAGCTCAGTTGAAAGTAGTTTTCAACCTGAGAATTTCGAAATTGAAGTGGTTTTCCAGCACACTATTTGCAACTTCAAGTCTAAAAAGCATAAACATTCCCCAATACATCTTGAAGTTGTTTTACGTCATACGTGCATGGTATGAGAAAGGGAAAGACGACGCCATGTTAGGATGATTAATGTGCATTCTGACAAAAACTAAATATTTTCCCCGCATTGTTACTTTTTAATCAAATTTTGAACAAGTTTAATTTTAGAATTATGTAAGCAAAAATTCTGTAAAATACAACACAATTTTTTTTATTATTATATTTCTTATCTAACATACTGCAAGTAAATGCCTACTCTTGTTAGTAGTCAACGTTGTAGCACATCTTGACATTTGTCGAAGGAATCATACAGCTATTGTGAACTGATTGGTTATTGACGTTGTGAAACATTATTTATATCTACTATTTTATTTTGGTATGGTATGTGCAAGGCTTATAGACTTGTATGTTTAATATCTAAAAATGAGGATGGTGTAAGTACTTTGAGTAAAGGCTCTGAAAGGTGCTAAATGTTCTATTAGTGCCAGTTGCCTAGATTTGAATGTATTAATAAGTCATTATAGGGCTGAAATCCAGTGCTTCATTTCCAATATGGTTCAGAATTTCATGTATATGGGTTCCTTTACTTAACAGATTTATTTTACAATGATCTAATTGTTTTTACCTTGATTTTGCTCCTCACCTACCGTGCTTTCCTGTGCCTCGGTAAAGTTAAATGCTTCTATGGTGATTTTGATTTCTGGGTCGTACTCATACACCCAGGTTTCATATCCAGTTATCAAGGCACTGAGGAACCCAGCATTCTTGATTACATTATCCAGTGTGTCGTGTGCGATGTCAACTTTGACTTCCTTTAGTTCCTGCCAAAGCAGTTTTGGAACAAATTTCACTTCACCCTGCGCAACCCTAATTCATCCCATAAAATTACATAATCACAATCTTTTCTAATACCGATGTCCTAAGCAATTTCTCTCAATAACAAACGACGATTTAGCATTATCAAGAACCCCACTTTCTCAATGATTTCTGTATTCCTGCTTGTTGACTGCTTTCCTGAACGATGATCACTCTCGAATGACGTGCGGCGTTTTTTACAAAAATCTGTTGTTACATACTACTTCTCATCTCTGTCGGTCACCTAAATTCTGCTCATCATACTCGCAATGACATAATCATAGCTTCTGATAAACTTGATGCAGAATTTTATACACGTATCATATCACAAAAATAAAATCTATAGTTACATAACGCAACATGCCAATACTGCAGCAACCTATCAGTGATATGGATCTACGCTAAAATACAAACCTGCTTGCGCGCATAATGTCATGTGCACTTTCTATAATTCAGTGTCATGATTAAACTCACAGTAATTACTCTTCGTGGTAGAGAATCAGGTCTGATACTTTTCAATCCAGCCTATATATATATATATCACTATTTATATATATATTATATATAATATATATATATACTTATATATAATTATAAATATCAGATATATATACTGTATGTATATATATATATATATATACTAGTATATATATATATATACTAAATTTAAACTATATATATATAATATTATATACACTTACTACTATATTTATATATATATATCTATTGATCTAATTGATCTATTGATCTATTGATTCAAGTCACATTTTCGAGTAGTAATCATTTTTGGTTAAACATAACATAAATCAAGTTCTTTATACAAGCTAGATCCAAAAGTGAATATATGCTAACGTAAAAAGTTTTTCACCTAAAAAACTAACATAGCATCAACTGAGCTAAGAATATAATGTACAACAACAACACCTGACACACCTTAAGCACGAATAAAGCTGTTTAACATTAACAAAGTTCCACACTTAGTAACAAGTAAGCTACTAACTCTATCAAACGAGCATACGTAACTTTTATTACACTATTTACGTATTATCAACTAAGAATGAAATGACACTCAATATCCCACAACACACACACACAACACCGAATAAATGCTAATATTTAGTCAAAGTATCTCCATCTTAAGGGTTTCAACTACATTACATACAAAATGTAAACATTCACGCTTAGCCAAGCATACTCTCCTAACATATTAACTAAGAATAAATGGCACACACACACACAAAACACTATTGACTACACACTATATATCGATATATAGTTATGTAATATACTATAATATACTATAGTATATATATTATATATATAAATTATTTATATATATATATATATATATATATATAGAATATAATATTATATATATATATATATTATATATATATATATATATATATATATATTATATAATATATATATATAATTATTATATATAATATATATATATATATATATATAAATACTATATCATATTTTTATATATATATATATATATATATATATATATATATATAATATAAATTATATTTTATAATATTATATATAATATATATTTTCTACACGCACATCACAAACATTACGCAATAGTAACTGTTATTTAGTTTATCTCGCTTTTAGACTCTGCCCCTTTCAAAAATTATCAACAGAAACATGAAATTCATTTCGCGACGGTGTCCATATGGTTACTCACAGAGGGTCCATTCAATCTCTTCACATATTATTGAATATCCGTACTATCGCCAGTAGCCTAAGTTACTTAAAGCGATTATTCGAATGTTAATATCATACACAGTAATTATCTTTTATATCTTACATCTCAATTTCTTTATGTAAAAAGCCACGCAAGCACTTAGCAAAGACCAATTCTAAACCCATCGTGTCTACATCAGGCGTCTACATCGACTAATACTCCAGTGAATACTTGGAACCATCACAAATGATCTATCAAGCCATTTAAACCTTCTAAGGAACCAAAAGTCCCCTTCGGGGCATCGCCCCCCCTTTGTGAGGAGTGGCTAAAGCAATCCGAGAAAACGGTCACTTCCAGACCTTTAAATTCAGAGAGCTATAAGAGAGAGATATAAACACCTAACCTTGACACGTCAAACCTGAAAAACCAAATGTTGGCCACAATGTTGCTAATGCAACCATTTGCACATTGCAATGCCAACATTGCCTGCAAACACTTTTGGCTGTCAGTTTACCACCCTATACTCACTACATATATACACTATCATATATATATATATAGTATATACTTATATATATATATATATATATATATAGTAGACACACACCTACACTATATATATATTATAATATATATATTAATATTATATTATTATTACTATATATATATATATTAGAGATGTAAGTGAATAAACATCCGCAATCCGCATCCGCATCTTAACCGCAAACATACCGCATTAAATTGACATCACGCATCCGACACCATACACCCCGCACTTTTTGTCATGAGGATGCGGATGTGATATATATATATACTTACTATAACTAAATAAATACACAATATATATATTATATACATATTAATTTATATATATACAATATATTATATATATATATATATATATATATACTATCTTATTTACTTTTTATTTTTTTTAATCATCTGTCCATTACACTCACTCTGCAGACCTAATCAGGGAAGGGGGTGTTGGGCGCTAAACATCTCATTCGCTAGCGGCAAATAAAAGCACACAGTATCGGATCACAGCCGCAAAGGCTTTAAAAGGTGAGGGAAATAATTCAAGCAGAAACACAGAAGATGGAAGAGAATTCCCAGAACAGAGGCGAGGAAAGAAAGAAGCACAGCAGTGAACTAGCCTGGAGTTTCACAAATATCTACAGAAAACTCGTGCGCTGACACGCAATCACCTTGGGCTACGGGACGTCGTAAAGGTTGGCCGTGGTTACTACAGATACGAGTAGATCAAGTTCCCTCGAACACCTGCCCCTGCGGTACCAATATATCACACACACAACTAAAGATAAAAGAATCATTCGACGCCGAGATCAAAGATAGAGAGTCAAGTGACTGGAAAGTACAGGACAGTTTATACAGCCTTTTGGCGCTTTTGGAACCTGTCCATATTAAGCCGGGTGAAAACAAGAGCTCAACGCATCATCAAAGCTCACTCCATCACACAAGGTGCGATGACCCTAGAATAGCTGGAGATAACAGTGGAGTAATACGCGAAGAAAAAATAATTCTCAGCAGTCCTAAACCAGAGCCTCCCAGTTTTATATATTATATAATTATTATACTACTATTATACTTAATATATACTAATATATGGTATAATTATAATATATAAATATATTATTCATAGATCATAGAGTTAAATTAACACTAAATATAAAAAATCATAGGTACTTTTTATCTAGATTCATATACTATATATATATAGAAATATAGATAGTATACTATATAAGCATGAATATATAATATAAAATGAACTAATAGTATTAGAGTGACTTCTATAGTATATATATATATCTCATATAACTATATACTATAATATATTATAGGATACACTACTCATACTATATATATATATTATATACTATATATTTC
The DNA here is from genome assembly GCA_015478945.1 of Trachelipus rathkii. Classification (NCBI taxonomy): domain Eukaryota; kingdom Metazoa; phylum Arthropoda; class Malacostraca; order Isopoda; family Trachelipodidae; genus Trachelipus; species Trachelipus rathkii. The sequence continues at coordinate 22,246 of JABUQX010041600.1, forward strand.
AATAAAATAAATACTATATTAAAATAAATAAAATACTAAATACTAAAATACAAGTACTATAATAACAGAAATAATAATAATCTAATAATAATAGTTTTTTTTTTTTTAAATTTTTATCTTTGATATTACATACTCTACTCTTCCCAAAGCCTGACTATGTTGTTTTAAAATTTATAAGTAATTCCAAATAATTATTGTTGTTGCAGCGTGTATCAGCAAGTGAAACATTTATCCCTTCACGAGACTACCTCTGTCCCATTTACCATGAGAAGTTGACTTTTGGGAAAGGCAAGAAACCACTTATCTTACTTTTTTAAAGCATAAATAACCTGATCCATACAAAATATGAATAATTAGAAAATAATGACTTCAAAAAGTTACAGAGCATAGTTTTTGTAAACCATTTCTGATCGATGTGCAGGTTGGCGAAAGTGCATGAGTGGGTTTGCAAAGCGAGTTGGGTCTTCGTCCGCTTCCTGGAAACTTCAGCTTGTGTTGTAAATATTTTGCAATTAATATTTATTATATATTATGAAGACATTTATTTATATATATATAATATATACACATAACTATATACATATATATAAAATTATATCTAATAATATATATTACTATTATATATATATATATATATTTTATATATATATATATAATATATATAATATATATATATATATATATATATTTATTATATATATTTATATAATATATATATATTAACTTTGGAATGCTGCACATCCGTATCTGCATCCGCATCCGCATCTGCATCCGCATCCGCATCCGCGCGAATGTGACATTAACATCCGCATCCGCATCCGCGCGGATGTGACATTAACATCCGCATTTCACAACATCCACATCCGCATCTCGCGCGATTAAAAAAATCTGACATCCGCATCTGCGAATGTGACATTAACATCCGCATCCGCATTCCGCGGATGTAAAAAAATCTGACATCCGCATCTGCGGATGTAGAAATCTCACATCCCCACTTTACATCCGCAATCCGCGATGTCAAAAATTTGACAACCACTACACTCTCTATCAAATATCAACATCACTATAATATAATATATATAGTATATATATAATCATATATAATATAATATACTATATATATATATATATATAATATATATATATATATTATATAATATATATTATATTACTATATATATATATATATCACCATATAACTAACTATCTTCCATCTACTAACATCATCACTATATATAATCAGGGTAATATAATATATACTATATATATATATATATATATTATCTATATATATATATATATACTATATATATATATATATATATATTATATATATATCATATTTATATAGATATATAAATTATAATAACTAAATAAAATATTATATAAATATTATATATATATATTAACTCACTATATATAATTATATATCTATAATATTGATATAATATATTTATATATATATAAATATATATATATATATATATATAATATATATATATTATTTACTACTTATACTCATATAATATATATATATATATATATATTAATTATATATATCATATATAATATTATATATTATATATTCTATAATATTATATATATATATATATATATTATATGTATATATATAAAATATATAAGTATTATAACCCACAAATTTTCATCTACTATAATCTATATATAATAATATAAATATTATATATATAGTTAATATTATATATATCTATAATTATATATATATATATATATATAATCTACTAGTATACTACTATATAAAGATTTTTTAACCACTCCTCTTAGGACTCTAAACCGGGCCATGGAAATGTCAAACCACTGTTTTGATACATAAACCACAAAAACACATAAAAATCATCGAGGTCCCGTCGATTCCAAACAGAGAGAGGTTAAAATAGAGGTTGGCATTAAAAGCCCACCCAACAAAAATAAAACAAAAAATACATAAATAAAAAAGAACAGCAGCAAGTGTTTTTTTTTCAAATGTTAGTCATTATTTTTAACAATCGACATATTTTTAGACAAAATAACCTAATTGCAATATACAACAAAACATTATGTTTTTCATTAATAAGTAAGCCCTAGTTTGCAATTTTCTTCAAGATTTTTACATATTATATCACAATATATATATATTATATATATACTAACTCTATTATTATATTATATATAATATATATATATATATATATATATATATATAATATATATGAATATATATATTATATATATAAGTAGTATGATAGTACCGGCCCACCCCCTCATTTCACTCGGAGATGTCCCGGAAGACGCTTCGCTCCCTGTTTTACATACTACTTGTAAAGGTTTGTTTACGGGAATGAAATTGGAAAGATATTTTAGTCAATGAAGATGTGATATATATTTTTTTAAATTTATTACGAGGCCTTTCCCGAAAAAAACGAAGAATTACCTGAGCAAACTCCTTTCAGGAAAACCCGGAACTCGCGAGTTCCGGGTCCCGTTTTACATACTACTTGTTAAGGTTTGTTTACGGGAATGAAATTGGAAAGATGTTTTAGTCAACGAAGATGTGATATATATTTTTTAATTTTGTTACGAGGCCCTCCCCGAAAAACTGAAGGATTACCTGAGCAAACCCCTTTCAGGAAAACCCGGATCTCGCTCGCTCCGGGTTGATAGAATAAATATGGTCTTGGCGACTTTACCAAAGGTTTTATTTTTTAAATTTTACTACCAGGTGCTCCGTCCCTTTGGTCTCTGAGCAGTTTGCCTACTAGTTACATAAAATTTTATAAGGAAATTTTAAAAGAATGAAGTTTAAAATTGACTTATAATAAAAAAAAGTCTAAAATAAATATGGAGATATTAATTGAACTTGATGATAAAAAGTATTCAGTTATTGGAGGAAGTTTATTCGAAGGAGACATTCCAGTACGTTGTTCATTTTGTAAGAGCCTACAAACACTTATGGTTCAAGATTGTGGACAATTCTATAATTTTTGCATGACTTTTAAAAAATTATTACAAGGTTCTAAAAATGAATATGATAACCGCAATTTAATAAATACGTATAAAAGAAATGAATATAATGATGAAACTTATCATCCGCACAATGCACAAAACAATAATAATAAACCATTAAAATATTCACCAAGAATATATTTAGAGAAAATTATTGAAAAATATTACAAAAACAATGAAGATATAAAGAAGAATTATGATAAATTATTAAATCTCAACGATAAATTAGAAGAGACATTTCAACAGGAGATAAAGAATTACAAAAGAAAAAATTCATTTAATGTTTATTTTAAAATTTATATATTACTACAGTTATGTGGTGTCAAATGTAATATATCTGATTTTCAGAAAGTTTCTAATAAAAGAGAAATTACATTAAATGAATACAATGAAATGTGGAAGAAAATATGTCAGATTAAGAAATGGGATTTAATCAAGTAAAAGGAATATAGGCTAAGCATTATATTTAAAATTTTTAAATATAATTTTTCCCCTTTTATTTTTGATTCAGTAAATATTTTACTAAGGATATGTAACCGATCAAGTTTTTAAATGATTTTCAAATTCTTCAATATTTTCTCTATTGAAGAATTTTACATCTAGGAGTTCTTCAATTCTATCAGTATCTGCATTCATAAAACAAAGGTTTTGTTCTCTCCCCATTTCTACATCTTTAAATCCTTTAATTCTCTCAGTATTTGCATTTATTTTATGTTTATTACTTCTTTCATGAATTTTAAAAATTTTAATATTAATATGACAAACTTCGCAGTAATTCATGTTTTTTTATTTTTTCATGATCTGAATCATCATCATTTTCAATTTTCTTTACCGAATAACTTTTTAAATAAGTAGTCCGCTTCTTAACAAACCTTATGTACCGATTTAATTTATTTGAAATAGTTTCTAATTCCTCAATATCGTTGCTAGTAAAGGTTTTATCTAAATCTATGAGTTCTTTCATTCTTTCAGTGTTTACCCCATTAATTTTTGAGAGATTTACAATTGTGTTTATTGAGAGATTTTCAATTGTGTCCATTTATTATAGAGAAAAAAAAGTTTATGAAAAATTAATTTGATGATAATCTCCACCAATATATTGCATTTTAATATTGCTTTCATTGAAAAATTTAATTTGCTTATCACTCATTAGATTCACTTATCTTCTTGGAAGAAATACATTAGTTACTTCATATTCTCCTACACGTAGAATTGCAAACATTGCGAGGCCATATTTTTATTTATTTTTCTAAGTTCAATAACATTAGAAATCACATCTTTATTTAAATCTGATAGGTTTGTAGTTTGCACGTATTCATTTGAATAGTTCAAAATTTTTATTAGCTCTGATTTGTTTTCCATCTATTTATTATGGAGAAAAAAATTTTTTGTTTTTAATTTTACAGATTTATATTTCATTCTTAATATCCTTAACATCATATCCATAGAATTAAATAAGACTTCCCCTCATCCCCATTTTTCTTTAGCAAATTTTCTCTTTCTGTTTTCATCTTTTCTTTCTCTTCTCTTCCCATCGGCACCCTTCTATATTTTCTATCTTTTCAAATATATTATCCATCGTAATTATCCTATTACTAATAGGTTCATCTCTTAATTTATCATTTTCGGAAAGGTCATTCGGATTTTCTAAATCGTATTTTAGAAACATTTGAATAGTGTGCATAGATATTGCATTTTGTGAACCACATGAAGTTTGAAAATTTTATGATATCTCCTTCATTAAGATCATTTTTTTTTTATTTAATTCTAATATTTATAATGCACTATATTTATATATATATCTAAATCTTTAAATTCATCTCCATTGATTAAATAATTTCACTAAATATATCGATCTCATCTAGAGATGCCAATGTAATTGTATCTATAAATCCTTCATATGGCATAACATAACAGTTTTCTTCGAAGATGTCCTTTCATTCCCTAATCACGCAGGAACTTTTCTGATTCTAATTTGATTTGTTTGAAAAATTATTGTTTCGTAAGCACAAAACACTATTGTAACCATTTATATTTAGCAACCATGAGTTGGAATCTGTTTTATTAATGTTTTTTTAAAGGCGTTTTTCAACATCTTTTTAACAGAAACAAGTTAATCTATGCATATCAAGAGTTGAAGATTTATTTCTTCACAAATTTTTTTAAATATGATCACCTTCAGATTGTAATTCAGTTATTGATTTATTAATATTTCCAAAACTTAATAAACATTTTTAATCAAACTTTATTTCTTTGTTTCTTTTACTAAATTATCAAAATAAATATTGTAGTACGTCGTTTTCCTTACATAGTAGGATTCAGCCGCATTTGCCAGCCTTTATTTTATCGAATATCAAATTACATAATATCATCACTAAATATTTAAATCCAATTTCGGTGACAGTCCTGCGTGCCCTGGCAGGTCCTCGAGGTCTCGCGTCTGTTCCCCACTTCTTGTTTAGAGGTCCTTAACCAAAAGTTGTTAACTACTCATTTATTATAAGAGAAAAGTTCTTGTAGAATAGAGTGAAATTTACTTTCAATACAGCTACTCGAACGACAAAACCAAAATGCACCGCAAATAACTTCAATTCAGTTTTTGTATTTGATTACGTTGAAATAAACAATATCCGCCAATTGAATATAATTTTAAAATTCACTCGGAGGTTGAACACCGAATGAATCGAAATAATAGCATAAGTTTTAGAAATTTTAAACCAACCATGTCCCAATGAGTTTCCTGACCTTTAATTGAATCCAAATTTAAGATTCACATTCTTTTTATAAGATTTTTTGGAAGACAATCTCTCATATAAATTCTTTTCAAAGTTTGGCAATTTAAGTTCATTAACATATTCCATCAGATCATATGACTCAACGCTTTCCATCGGAATATCAACTTTTGGCTATACACACGTTTTAAAATAAACCTCGCCAGATTTTTTCGACGAGAGTACTGAGTTTAAAAAATACTTTTCCATTTGGTTTTCTTCTTTTTTTCATTGAAGGTTATGCCTTCTGTTCTTCTAATAACTATCTTATCGATATATCTCTATTTATAATATTTACAGTTCTTTGCTAAAGCACTAGCTCCACCAGCAAGAGAACCGATTGGTGCACTTGCAGCCCCTAATAACAATTGGAGTGTTTTATAAATCCTCCGTGTTTTATCAAGGCTGTTAACTGTGATATGCTTAATTTTAAATTAAAAGTATATCCATTTAAAAATTTACTTTTTCGTTTGAGTTAAGAAGAAGAAGATATAAATATATACTTTAATCCTTTGATTAATTCTAAATGATATAAAAGATTTTTTATTTACTGCGTTTTATTCTTTTTACCTGATCCGGTGTAAGATATACTTTCATATCGTTATTTACTCGATTTATTTTAGAAAGAAAAAAAGTATAATTATCATATAAAAATTTTATATATAATTTTTTTCATTTTTTTTAAATTATTTTAAATTAAGATTAGGTGGCGTACGCATCGCATTCCACCCCTTTGTATAATTCATATAATTGTGATGAGGTGGGATGCGCAGCGCAGCGCATCCACCCTTCGTTAATTCTTATAATTTTTAATAATTCTCATAGAGTTTTTAAAGTTTTACATTTTTTTATAATTTTTAATATTTTATTAGAATAAATTGAGTTTTTATTACTTCCACATTCTAGCATGTACCTCTAAGCCCTACTACTTTTAGAGTCCAATGACACAAACTTTTGGAAAATTTTCAGTATTTATTTTCCTGAATGAACACATAATCTCATTATTTAAGAGGAACAAAAACTAATAAAGCGATATTCATTTTATTCCCATCAGATTCTAATTTCAAAATCCGATCTGATAATACTAATGCATAAGCTATTGATATATAATATATATATACAAAGTTGCCTCGTATTTTGATATCTGGACGGGTTTTTTAAATATATAAGATTGTCTATATTACTAATACCTAGCAGTGAGTACAATTCCGGATATTCCTGTTAAAGTAATAAGAACAATTTCTCTTTAGAAGTACATCGATGAAAAGTAAACTACTGAAAACATTTTAAGCGTAGTATAATAATTTTCATTAAATTACATATATCATTTCTGGATATCTTTAATATATATATATTAAAAATAGGGCTAGATTATACTACCTGATTAAATATAACTGGATTCATAATTTGATTATCGTCTTTGCTTTCTTAAAATGCTAAATCATATTATATATATATTCGGCTGTAAATTTAATCTCCAATCGAATTATATATATATAGAACTTGATTCCTTCCTACAGGTTAAAATATATTTCAAACTAATTATTTACAATTTTGTATGGAATACCATTTCTTAATTTTATCATATATTTATAAATATTAACAAAATTACATGTGGAATTCTGCAAGCTATTTTCGATAAAATAACTTATCATCTGGAACTTTATAAATGTCATCATCGTTTTTATCTGAGAATATTTTAATATAACATCATTATCATATTCTTTTTCTTCTTAGAGTTAACTGATGTTTTATACCAAAAATTACTTTATCATAATTTTTCACAAATCGAAATATGATTTAAAGAAATAACAATATAAGAGTTTTTAAATAAGTAATTGTGTCTCTCCATGTAACCAGGATTATTAAATTTTTGGAATATTTTTCACATTTTCAGGAGCCCACATAAAAATTCAATGCCTTCTGAATATTATAGATATGTTTAAGAGTCCTTTTTTATAGT
>JABUQX010041602.1:0-42500 GCA_015478945.1 Trachelipus rathkii
TTACTTCTCTTATCATTTATTCTCTTCTTCTTCTATTCTTCTCATTTCTCCTTTTTATCTTTACTTTCTTTTCACTTTACTTCTTCTTCTTCCTTCTTAACTTAATTATTTCTTCTTCTTATTTCTATCCATTATTTTTATATATTACTTTTAATTCTATATATGTAATCTTCTTCTTCTATCTTATCTTTCTTCTTCTTTCTTCTATTCTTCTTCTTACTTCTTCTTCTTATCTTTATTCACTTTATTTCATTCTTCTTATCTTCCTTTACTATTCTTTATCTTTCTTATTATTCTTCTTCCTTCTAGCATGATATTACTTATCTCTCCCTTCTTCTAACGTCCATTTTTTTCCTTCTCTTTTCCTCCTTCCTCCTTATTTTCCAGTTCCATTTTTTGTCAATTTTTTCTTCTTCTTCTTCTTTCTTCTTCTCTTCTTCTATCTTCTTCTTCTTCTCTTTTCTATCTTCTTCTTCTTTCTTCTTCTTTTCTTCTTCTTCTTCATCTTCTTCTTCTTCTCTTCTTTTCTTCTTCTCTTCCTTCTTCTTCTTCTCCTTCTTTCTCTTTTCTTTCTTTTCTTTCTTCTTCTCCTCCTCTTCTTTTTTTTTGTTTATTTCTTTTTTTCTTCTTCTTATCTTTTTTCTTTTCTCTATTATTTTTATTTTTTTTGTATATATATAATATATCATATTTATATATAAGTACTTTATATTTCTTTATTTTTAACGTTAGTCGATTTGTCTCTTAAAAAGTTGGGGGGTGGGAGTTCTTTATAATCAATTGAATTGAATGATTATATTTCAAAGAACTGTTTATACTTCTCTTTAATTAAAACCTATTTGTTCATGAAATCTAAAAGTTGAAACAAGCCAAGTGTTTTACTCCATTTTTTCTCTAAAAAAATTCCTCTTTATCCGCAGCTTAGGGGCGGGCTCCTACCCCTTGTGTACGCCCATGTCTATCTAGAAGAATTACGGTAGGCAAGAATCCTCTTTTGTATTAAAAAAAGAGAAAGCATTTTTCCAAACTTTCAAAATTTGCACCAAAAAATGATCTAACCGTCATTTTCTGCACACAATTTCATGATGTTGAAGACTTTTTTTCAATTGCGAGTTCTATAGGACACATATCTTCTTACTTCTTCTTGGGAAGGATATCAGCGATTACCTCAAAAAGGACAGAATGAAAGATCCTTCAATAGGAGAAGGAGTCACCTATGACAAATCTTATACTTTTAGATAGAACTACCTTGTTCTGAGAAGTGAGACGACTGATAAATATTTTATTCTTATCGGTATACGTATGACTAACTGTCTGTGATATTAGATATAGTAAACATTATAGCTTATCTAGAGATCAATTGGAGAAAGATTGAGAGTGATAAAAATCTGTAGTAAGTTTTTCAATATATTATACTCACATATTAATTATAAGCACCATCGGATTCCTATCATTGCTTTCTGCGTCGATTACTATATGTGAGAATTCATTATCCATGAAGATCTTTAACATGTATGTAACTCTAGACGAAGTAATATCTCTCTTTTATGGTAGTCCCTAAACTTTCTACTGTCATCATTAACGACTATTACAATAACAATATATAGCTAGAATTTTTCTTCACCGTATACGATTATTCTAATACGAAAAGTGGAATAATCATAGTCTTTCTTATTTATAGAAATTACGTAAATAACCAGCTGCTATCAGTCATCGATTCATTCTAATGAAAGTTTAGATAATAAACACTTTTTTTATTACAGTGTATATTGGTCAGTTATGAATACGTCATTATTAACTCGATTTTCTAACTTCTTTATTCTACAATACATTTAGAATTTAGTAGCATCATCTAATTATCTGGTATATAGATCATAACTAAATAAAATATTGAAATCATTTATAGAATAATGTATATATAAGTACAAATTAGTCAGTTAAAAAGAATTACGTGCCTGTAGTGCTTATTGGATGTTCATATCACTTGAGCTTGCAAAGTACAACCGTTCTTATAGATAAAGTTTATCATCGATATGCAATCTATAATAACCAGTAATAAATAGCTTTGATGTTCACTTCCCGCATAGAACATCTGTTACTAAATAACTGTATTGATAATATCTATCATAATAGTTAATTGAGTATCTTTTGATTTATTTATAACGCATTAGAAACATATTCTGTCTCTATTTCATAGATCTTAGTTGATCTATTCGATTCACGTATATATATAATAGTACTTGAAATGCTGTAAGTCGTTGATGTTCGTACTTTTGTAATATTGTTTTTACTCCGCATAGAACATACTATCTGTTTTTATTCATTATATTTATATAGCTCGAGTGTACTCTACTAATTACGATCACACTGAATAACTGTAAGTAAATATGGTTAATATTTATTTGATGTTTATTTATTTTCATATTTTTTTTCATTATTTAGGCTATGTTTAGGGCGAGCACTATCAGACAATATGATCTGCTACTACTTTTATGCACGGTATTGCTATATTCTGCGCTCTGTCTATTTATCTGTATTTTTAACTAACCAATCCAAGGACTGAGATTAAGCTCAGAGGTTAGAGGATATTCTGATACATATACGTGGATTACGGTTTGTGGTTCTGCCTGTTTTACTTGGATTTAGAAGCAGATCTGCTCTCAGGATAAGCAGACTCGATTGAGTAATTTCAGCGCACTTAACAGCAGCTACAGGATTCAGCATATGAGCGGTACTTTTCGAGAATAAACTACACGTAGACGAGTGTTCTTTGTTCATGAGATATAATTATACATGTTTTGATACTCAACCTCTAAACATATATAATTTAAATATATTTATAAACAAAATAATATACTAATAAATCTACAGCTACTAGCCTTGAGTGATATGTGAATAGATTCTATTGCTAGTCGTTTTTCTTTAGTTTCTTTGATAAGTGTCTTTCTTATCATTTTCTTCATAATATTATTATTAAACTTTATTATTAATAGTATTTAATCTTATTTTCATTCATCATTAAAACTACTTATTATATGATTTATATGTTCCTTTCATTGTTATGATTATTATTATTATTTAATTATAATTAAATTATTATTCAAAATTCTTATTATTATTCTCATTATTATTATTATTCATATGTTATAATTAATTTTAGACAATTATTATTATACAATGCATATATTTTCGGTCATCAAAGCTCCTACATACGTCATAATCATGTGTTATGCAATATATTATTAGACTTCAATTTCAGATTAATAGGGAAATTATCTATTTTGAGAATAGTTAGGTCTATTTATACTTTTGTATATGATGTCTACTTTCAGAAAGTAAGCTGGTGAACGGGTACTAGGTAGTGAAGCAATCGGTCAATTTTTTCACGGGTCGCGCGGAGTCGGCGATCTGGAGTACCGGTACGTAGGAAAGTCGAGACTTCGCTGTCGCTAGATGTTCTTTGAGAGTCATGAGGGTGTGAACGTCAATAGTGCCGAGATGAGAATCGGCATAAGATTTGATTGTATCACTGTACCTACGAATTACACATCCGCTCCTATTTTCCGTAAATCTACACGGATAATTTTTTCTTTAGATGCTGTTTAGTTATCAATCAGTTTATTCATTATTATGTGACTATCGTAATCCTCATGTCTATTATTCATTATTATTTTATCTCTATGTTAATTTGGGGTAGTGAGCACTTATTTATTTTATTATTATTATTATTACTATCATTATATCTATTCCACATTGTATTTTCTCTATGGTTCATGTTCTCTTTATTATATAAATTAGTTCACTTTAACATGATTTTTGGTATGTGTAGGCGTCCAGGTGATTATGATTTTATAATAGGTTATTGAGTTAATATTAATCTTATCTGAGTGTTATTAATGCTGATATATACAATAATTGCACCTTGATTCGTAGTTACTCTACTAATTTGATTATATGGTAGTTTATCTTTCTTATACAATTTTGATTCTTGATGTATTTTATTTGATACTATTTTGATTGATCTATTATTAAATATTTAGGTCTATGTTTATATCAGTCCAAATAAAAGGTAATTAACATGTGATGGCGGTTTATTATTATGATAACCATTGATTGGGTATAACGTCAACGGCAATCTCAAGTTTACTCTATTGTATTAACCGTTCATGGAAATACTCCTTAGTCTTTCAGCTATTTACCATTGGAATTTATTCCTCAACTCGTCGATATTGAGTTATCTTAATTTGAGATGTGTTCTAAATTATACGATTCAGATAGCCGTGTGAGATCATACTGTTGTTCCTATGGTTAGTGAATTACGTAATAACACACTCCCGTGCTATTCAACAATCTAGTAATTGACTTAGTCAAACAACGCTCTTTCAACACTCCGTGAAAGAGATGTTATGGTTTATTTTGTTCTCTATGACATCGGAGATATTTCCTAGTGTCGGTAAAAGATCATAGTCCTGGAAAGGCTTTCTTATGATGTTGAGAGTTACACTTGAGCTTTGAAGATTTGACATACGATTCCTATTAATACAATCAGGGCAGTGTAGAGCTTGGAATGCGTTTTCTCTATAAGAGTGTGCTTAAGTATCTTAACATGGAACTACATGTACCAAAAGAGTGGCATTAAGTTTTGCACATTAGGTTAGCTGTGAGAAATCATTTTTAGGTTAGACTTCATTATCAAGATACTGATTTCACTGAGTGTCAAGCAGCGTGACCGGAACTTCTACTGAGTGTAGTACTAAGCAATGATAGGTTAGGTCTTTAACGCTAATAAGCCGAGCCGAGACTCTGTAAGTAAATCTCCTTAGCACTAGATAAATTGACAGAGAACTGTGAATGCCGAAGCCGAAGTGAACAAAAATGCACAGTGTAAAGAGTGCATGGCTGAGTAGATTGAACAATAATATTATTGTGAATATAATAATGTAACAGATTCTATATTAATATAGAATTAGTCCGGAGCACAACTTGAATATTCCGCATTTATAACCCATATAGTTTATCAGTGAGCTTGAAGTTGATAGTTATTCGATTACTTTAATTATTATGAGTAATTATTATGGTTGATTTGATTTGCTCTATTATTATTATTAATTATTGAGTAGATTTTAATGTCCTACTTATATATCGCTTTAACACACTATTATTTTTATTATGTCAAATAAATATTTAGTTTAAAATTATTATGTGTCATCTTTGTAGTAATCTCAAGTGTGATTGTCTGTAGATATGCTATATCTAACTAGTGGCGTTAGTCTTTCATTACTCGATAAGCATTAAGACTTAGAAATTATTAAATACATCTCCATTATTATTATTATTAATATAATTTAAATCACATTTAAGTCATAGTAATATTTAAATCACGTGGAGAGTCTGATTAGATCTAATGTAAAGTAAATTGAGTCGATACTGTCTCTATTATTTATGAGTTAGATTAATATTAATAATTATATAGGGGTCCCCTTTAGGGAGGAGAGAGGACTCGGATAGTGTGAATTATTAATCTATTAATATTGACAGGATTGTTCTGAAAATATATAAATATTTGTTTAATAGTATATTATAGTTTGTATATGTATCTTAAGTTTATTAATTCCATTAGAATTGGTTAGGTCTGATGATTTCTATACTTATTTCCATTATTTATGATTCTTACTTAGATTTATATTATCTACTCTATATATCTATACTTTATTCTTATATATCTCACTGTACTATATCTTATTATATTGTCACCTTTTTACTTTTTGAGATTATTTACCTTTACTCTTTAGCTTTCGAGTTATATTAGTATATTATATTACATTTTATTTTATCTTTATTTATTTTTATTATTAAGTATTATGTTATTATTTTATTTTTTATAGCATTACTCATAGTATTTATTATTTTACTACTTATTTATTAATATTATTGATTATAATTATATATATTATTAATTAAATTACTTCCCCTTTTATTTATTTTATTAATGTAATTATTTTTTTATTATCGCTTACAATAACTTATATGTTATTAATCAGTTAGTACTATTATTATTATCTATAATTTTTATTATTATTATTGAGGTTATATATTATTAGAGATTATTAATTATTAATTCCTCACTTATATATTCTATTATACTTTATTCTACATTCTAATTATGAGTTACTAAGTATTATTATTATTTTCCTCAGTGAGTTTTTATCTGGGAGTATCTATTATTATTATCTCATGTCATTTATTTTAACTGAGACTTCTATTCGATTACTTTATATATATTATTCACTGGCCCTCTTCCTCCCCCTCCATACCTCACCCTTAATCTATTACTCCTCACTCTATTCGTGATTTTATTATCGATATGGACTTATACTTAATTCTCGAACTATATCGATTTAGTACCGTCCAATTAGATAATTAAAACTATTTATTGTGCGGCTACAGGTTGAAACAGAGCGGATTAGCTGTCATATTCTTAGTGACTTTTACTATTATCCTCTTTTTCGTTATAACTGGTGTTATAACGACTTTTTTCATTCTTCTTTTTATAACTTTATGAAAATCTAATTAATTTCTATTGAGTCAGTCCATGCTCCCCTATCACCTCCTACGAAACCTTTCACAAGGGACGTTATCCGCTCCGCCCTAAATAATAAAAACAAACTCTTATTGTCACTATTGTAAATTAAAAATCAAAATAAACTATTGTCACTGATTATATAATATATATGTAACTGCTTGTCTACTATTGTACAGTGTCTGTTGACTAGCAATCACCACTAAACAGTATACCTCTCCTAATTATGATTGTCTCCATGGTAATGTGCGGTACCTTTATGCCGTGCGGAACAAAAGCTATGTTCCACTACAGGCTTGTATCACCTAATCACAATTCCGAGTTGCTATGCAAAAACTTCCTTTTTTCTTGGTCAGTATCTTTGCGGGTGATCTTCTCTTTCCTGTGTTTTATTTAGGGAGCTCTCACACAGATTAGATATAAGCTGTTATCTCTATCGTATACGATATTATATCCACCCAAGTAAAACTTAGAGCACAATACAAATACCCTCTCCTTCCAATACTCTTCGTTGGCCCATATAATCTTATATCAGCCTAGTCGTTTACATGTCCTTTGCCATCCACCCGCTTAGTCCTTTTGTTCTTCCCTTTGCTTTCTCATTGACAGGATACTATATACATACCAATTATTCATAATCTTTATGCCATGGGCCACCCGTGTATTTTTATCTAATTCACTACATTTTCTACCTCCTATCGCTACTCCTCTAATGTTTGATTATATAATATATATATATATAGATTATATATATTTTTACTTCACTATTATTTTCTTCTAATTTCTATTTAATTTTCTATTATAGTATCTATTATATTATTAATTATATATACTATCTATACTCTATATATATATTATTATATATTATATATTTATCATATCTATTACCCTCAGTACACCTCTACGTGTTCACCTATATAACTAGACCAGTTTCTGACGTCCTACTATATCACACGAGGTGTACATCACCTCATGCTGATCCACAGCAATAGTCGATCCAACTCATGCTAGTTTTTCCTGATTATACAGACGGACATCTCTCATTGAGTACTTATATTATATTTGTTGAGAGGTATAGTTATATAGTTATATTTAGTCCCTCTGTGCTATAATCTATCTTCATGCTATAGTTTGTCATGCTCATTTTGACCACCATCGGCTCTGACGGCCAGTTCCGTCATATCCTACTACGGTTCCTTTTTATATATTTATATATATATGATATATTTTTTATATATATATATATATTATATATATTTCTTATATATCTATATCATCATATATATATATTTAATATATTATTATCTTAATATATATTCTAATATATTATATAGTATATAACTCATATATATATATATAATATATATCTATATATATTCATATTATCTATATTATTAATATATAAAACTCTATTATTATTTTATAGTATATATATATTTTTTATCCGACTTTATACTAACCATATACTATATATTATATAATATAGTATAATATTTTTAACTACACGGGACTGTGGACCCTTTCCTACATGGAGGGGGTGCTTTTATATATAATAACTACTGTTATGTATATCCTCCGCCTACACACCGCCTCTCATTCGGTAGTTACTATACGCGTGGCATGTGGGTATCTTCAGTAATGGCACGATTCACTTACATATGAGTATACTATACTCAGAGAATGGCGAGAGTTATCCACGTATACTAGAGTATTAGGCTGGAGAGGATAGAGCAACACAATAGTATAGCAGTCTGGGTTTTATTTACGATGCTACCCTATATATATTACGCAAACTATTCAATATTGATATTATATAATTACATATAATATACTTAAAATATAAACATCATACCTTGGTATAAATTTATATATATATCGCGGTAGCGAATAGCATAATGTAGTAGTATGGTAAATGCGAAGCCGTACATATCATCAACTATACCGCGCAATATCTTATATAATCAGTATTGATCTATAGATTCTATTCTCGTAGAATAATTAGGATGATACGTGCGCCAGTGATATATATATCCATATATATCTATATCAGTAGGTAGGGATATATAATAATCTATAGTATATATATATCCCCGGAAGCCGCCTATCATACTGAATAAGAGTGATCCCCTAACTATCTAGTAGTACGACGTTATATTATACCAGTCTAGTAGCGTTTTTCTTAGTCTCTATTAAGCTTTAGCTCCCTTATCCCTGACGTATAAGGTATGACTAGCGGAAGCTACCCTAGATGTGAATATAATAAATATATATAAATACAGTCTCCACCTGCCGTGGAGCCGTCCCGGAGTAGCTCCATGTTCTAGTATGGTCAGTTAATAGCTGTTAGTGAACGTACATTCCCTACATAGCATTCCATATGTATCTTTGAAATCATAAGAATTCTATTGCGAATGTTTCTTCGAATTTAAACGTGCTTTCTAAATATTTCCGCATTGTTTTATGTGATTTATAAAATGGTGTGTATTTTTC
The DNA here is from genome assembly GCA_015478945.1 of Trachelipus rathkii. Taxonomy (NCBI): domain Eukaryota; kingdom Metazoa; phylum Arthropoda; class Malacostraca; order Isopoda; family Trachelipodidae; genus Trachelipus; species Trachelipus rathkii. The sequence continues at coordinate 9,071 of JABUQX010041602.1, forward strand.
ATGTTACTGTCCCGGTGAGACGTTAGACCCGTCGATAAAATAGGAGGTTAAGGATGAGGTATGTTATTTTGATCGAAGGGTAGATGTAAGAAAGTATTGAGTATTTCACCGAGTTTGAATTTCACAAGGTATATGACTGAGTATTGGATTTCTATACCTAATATTATATATATATATATTATATATTATATATATATATATTAATATATATATATATTATATACTACCTATATAGAGAGGGTATATCCTCCATGAGTCGGCCATGATAATGACTACTCGGATATAGTACTGAAAGACTAATAAGAGGTACAACTCATACGCTGCAAAGAGGGAGTAAGTCACATATTTCATAACGGTAATATGTGCATATAAGAATTAGGAGAGTTTGAGTATTACCGTCGAGGCTAATACGAATTAGAGATAACTAGTAATGATTATGAATAGTTAACCTATACTATATATATATATATAGCTGAGGAAGGTCGTTGATGAACAGTAAGCACATAAAGTATTGGAAGAATAACACATAAATACAAGAAACCTTGAGGCATCATACACAATTAAATAAGAGAAGGAGGAAAGACGTTACGCTCATATAATATACGAGTGCTTAGATATAAGAAATAGAGCGCCAGAAAGAAATTTACTTGATAATAATTAGCAAGAGAAGGAGGAACCAAAGGATATGGAAGCTTATAGAGAGTGGTAACGTACAATGCTATATATATATATATACTCGATCAATTAAAGCCTTTGAGATATGTTCGAGAGCGCTAACCATACACTCAAAGTAATTACCCAATAGTCCCATAAAAGTAGAGCAGAACGAACATGAAAGTTACTAAGTTAGATAAAGTGAATATGATATGTATCACATACTAAGTTGATATATACCTTCATGAGCATAGAAGCCAATTCTGGTGATTCTGAAGAGAGTGAATGAACTCCAATAGATGATCCAGGAAATATGATAGTTAAATATAAGAAGTTTCAAAGATATTTTAGATATCGTATATATTAATATATAAATATATATATATACAAGTAAGTATATAAGCTAATATATGGGACGGTATAGTTTTAAGAAGGGAGTTAAGAGCGAGGTTAACTATACTATTATTTATTCGGGAATTGGTATGGAAATATGCGCGCTATACCAGCACTGAGGTATAGGTAAATTGTATATATAGTTAATATATATTATATAAAGCGACTACTCATAAGAGAACACACAACGCGAGGATTGAGCGCTAGGAGAGAGAGAGAGAGGAGTGAGTGGTGGATTAATTAGATTCACCATAATTGATACCGGGAGGAAAAGCCATCCGGTATATAACGTTAATATATATATAATATTATATATCTATATATATATATATATTATATATAGTATATATTATATTATATTAGTATTATTATATATATTATTTATATAAATATATATATATCTTATACAATTCTATATATATATTTTAATATATACTATATTATATATATATAATATATAATTATAATATAGTATAATATATATATATATTAAGGTATTAATATATATTATATATAATATAATATATATTATAGTGTATATATATATAGTATATGATTATATATATATAGATATATATAATATATATATATACCGTATATATATGATACTTTTATATATTGTATTTATATATATATAATATATATAAATATAATAATACTATCTATTATATATGTTATTCTTATATATCATATATATATATATATTATATAGTATTATATTATTTATTAATAGATATATATATTATATATATATATATATATATATAATTACTATATATATATATATTAGTACTATATATATATATTATATAAATATATATATTTATATATATAATATATATATATATATAATATATATTATATATATATATATATATATATACCGTTATATATATATATTATAATAGTTATATATATAGTATATATATATATAATATATAATAAATATTATATTATATATTAATATATAATATATATATAGTAGTATATACGGAAATATTATAATATATAAATATATATATATATGTAAATATATATAATATATATATATATATAGTATGTATATATATATATATATCTAGTATATAATATATGATATATATGTATATCATATATTATAGTTATATATATATATATATATATATATATTATATATATCTATATATAATAGTATATATTATATATATAGTATTAAACGGTACATACTTAAAAGTGTATACATACATATAATATAAATATAGTATATATATATATATAGTATAATATATAATATATACTAATATATATATACTTTTATATATATAACATTTATATATATATATATCTATATTGACTCACTATACTATATATATATATATACTACTCACACACATATATATATATATAGTATATATATAATATATATATATATATAATATATATAATATATTTATATATCTGTGTTTTTATTATATATATATTATATATAGGATAATTGAGTGTACTATATTATATATATATTATATAGTGATATATAGGTACTAATTATATAGTATATTATTATTACTTAATATTATATAATATATATATAATTAAATATATATATATAAATATATATATATTATATAATAAATATTATATATATATATATATATATTATATATATTATATATATTAAATAGTATATATATATATATATATTATATATTATATATATATATATATATATATATATATATATATATATATATATATATATATTGCCAAACAATTTTGAAAATTTGTATTGTCTCTAAGTTTTACCTTGGGTGTAAATACGTTTAGAGTTAAACAGTCTTCTTCCCCACTAACAGGAAAATCCTCCGCATTTGCCAGAAAAGATTCTGCAAACGAATGTGATGGACAAGCCTGAGGGATCTTTGTTCCATCATAATGTCCCTTCCATGGAGACTTTGGTACTGGGTCCTGTCAAACAAATATAAATTAATATATTTAAAGCATGTTTATTTTGATTTTTAATTACAATAGTGAACAAACATTTTTTTTTATTATTTAGGGGATAACGTCATTGTAAAATGTTTTTCAATAAATTTATTGATTTCAAATTTTAAAAGAAATTTCAGTTAACGAAAGAGGTTATTATAACTATTCGCTCTTTTCACTACCACAATATATTTTTTTATATTACAATGTCTCGTATTAATAAATCCTTATTTTAATAATAATATAGTTTATTAATAATAATAATAATAATAATAATAATAATAATAATAATAATAATAATAATAATAATAATAATAATAATAATAATAATAATAATAATAATAATAATAATAATAATAATAATAAATAATAAGTAATAATCAATACTTATAATATAAAAATGGTTTTGATGCTAATGTGTAAACCTCGTTCTATATTAATTTTAACAATAAAATAATAATAATAATAATAATATAATAATAATAATAAGAATAACAATAGAATATAATAATGAAAATATAATAGATAATAAGAATAATAGTAGTAATGCATAATAGGATAATGAATAAAAATTATAATGATAGGAATAATCATAATGACACAATGATGGATGAGATAATTAATAATGAATAATGAATAATATATAAGGTTAAAATGATAAAAAAATATATGATTAAATCATCTAATTATTATTATATTGAAATTTATATAATATTAATATTAATATTCAAAATTATATGAATGATTAATATTAATATTAGATGATTGAATAGTTTAGTGAGTAGATATTAAATATAATATTAATCTTAATATATGTATATTAATATTGAATTTAATATATATTAAATATTAATATTAATATTTATAATAAATATATATAATTTTAATAATGATAATAATGTATTATAATGAATGTATTAAATTATATGTTTTGATTTATTATAATATAGATTATAGAATAATAATAAGTGACTTAATTCTAAGTATAACAATAATAAGTGAATAATTAATAGATCAATATATCATTTTAATAAAAGTTAATAATTAACTAATATTAACTGTCAATTGTTTTTGAGTTCAGAATAATGGAGAGATGTACAATTTAGCGAGTTTATTATAATATATATTGATACACATCTTTTACATTACATAGTTCAATATTAGTAAAGGGATTCTAAATATACCTAAAATATCTTTAAGAGAGCTAACTTCCCTAATATCTGGAAGCTGAGAGTACTATATTGCCAGCTACTCTTTTGTGTTCTTGACCCTGACATAATCGCTGGCATTTATGTTATGGAGGATAGATTACAATTGGTAATGACACAAAAGTATAGTTTTAAATGAGCGAGAGATATAGATTATGTCTCTTAATCAGTTGTATTATCTATTAATTTTGTTTCGATTGTATTACTAATACATACAATATTTATAATATATAGATAATAATTATATAATAGATATTAATTCAATGTCAAGGTATTTAATTAATAGTAACCTAGGTTTCTGGGTTTTGAGTTTTTTTACTAATCTTTTATGGGTTGAGGTTTCGAAATATAATAATAATCTAATAATAATAATAATAATAATAATAATAATAATAAATGATAATGAATAATAATAAAAATATATATAATATAATGAAAATAATAATAAATAAAAAAAAATAGATAAATAATATATAATAATAAGAATATGTAAAAATATATAATACTTATAAAATAATAATAATAATAATAATAAATATCTATATAATAAGTAATAATAATTAATAATAATAATAATATATATAATATATAATAATAATGAAATAAATAATTTATAATTAATATAATAATATAATAATAATAATATAATGAATATAATAATATCATTCAAAAAATTTAATTCAATACAGAGAATTACAAATTAATCATTTAATAACAAAAGATCACAAAGAGTTTTATAACATTTACATAGTCCAATATTTTACAACAACATCAATCATTATAAGTAGACCAAAAGTAATTTCCTAGTATCTGAAATGGGTCACTAATTGCAACAGCAGTGCTGTGTCCTTTGAGACCCGAAATGCAATTCAAAGAAATGTCTAAATTAATTTAACCATATGAATAATATAGATAATAATAATAATATATACTAATATAATAATAATAATAATAATAATAATATATAATAATAATAATAATAAAAATAATAATAATAATATAATAATAATAATAATAATAATAATAATAATAATAATATAATAGAAAAAGAAGAAGAACTACAGAACAAAGAACACCGACTAGCAAGACTTTACAGTCCACTCATGGCTAGTCTGTTTAGTATTTTTTGTTTATTCTAATTTGTTGGATTGTCATGTTATTAAGAAACTGTTTTGTATTTTTGATAGAGTATATTTATTTTTACCTATTTTTGTAACATGGCTGCTCACTTAGAGCAGATCTGCTTCTAAGGAACAAACATAGTATTTTAAGTATTTTTGTTTATTTATTTGTGTTGTTATCGATTAGATCACCGTCTTAGAGCAGATATGTTCTATGCGGTGAACATCAAACCTATTTACTACAGTTATTCAGTGTGATCGATTAGATCACCGTCTTAGAACAGATATGTTCTATGCGGAAAACATCAAAGCCATCAACTACAGCCATTCAGCGTGATCGAATAGATCACCGTCTTAGAACAGATATGTTCTATGCGATAAACATCAAAGCCACTTACCACAGTTATTCATTACAGTTATTTGTAACAATGTTCTTTATGCGGTGAACATCAAAGCTATTTACTTCACTGGTTAAGTGCGATCGATGATATAACTATCCTAGAACGGATACCTTTGCAAGCCGTGAACATCAAAGCTACTACAGGCCGTAATTCTTTTTACGCTGTAACCTTATAACATTTTCTAATGATTTCCATTTTTTTTTAGTTTGATTTTACCATATCAGGATGCTACTAATTCTTGTATTGAATAAAGTAAAATCGAGTTGAATTGACGTTCACTGACCAATATCCTTAAAGGTTTATCTAAACCTTTTTTCTTGATGAAATCGATGTAGCGCTGTTTAATATTTCAATAAGAAGAACTATTCCACTTCTCGATACATCGTAAGTGAAGAAATCCTTTGCTATATTTGTTTGAAATCGTTTATGACAAAGTTGGCCAATTACTTCGTGTTACATCATTAAAGTTATATCTGAGATTTCCTGTATCGATATTGTCAAATTTATTTATTATTTTGAACTTCTATTAATTTCCTCTCAATCTTCTTGTCTTTAAAGAATGGATATCTAATTGAACGTAGAAGATGCTCGATGAATTTACCTCTCACTTCAGGGATTAATTTTAGTTGCCCTTCTTTGAATTCTTTCAATTTTTTTCTGTCTTTTTTTGAGGTATGGACTCCAAAAGAGAAGAGAAGAAGAAGAAGAAGAAGAAGAAGAAGAAGAAGAAGAAGAAGAAGAAGAAGAAGAAGAAGAAGAAGAAGAAGAAGAAGAAGAAGAAGAAGAAGAAGAAGAAGAAGAAGAAGAAGAAAAAGAGAGAAGAAGAAGCAGAAGAAGAAGAAGAAAAGAAGAGAAGAAGAGGAATCAGAAACAAGAACAAGAAGAGGAAGAAGCAGAATAAGGACAGAAGTAAGAAGTAGAAGAAGAAGAAAGAAGAAGAAAGACAGTAAGAAGAAGACATCGAAAATTGAACAGTAAGACTATGAAGTATGAAATTGGAAAAGTTATCGAATGTCCACTATCTTGTAAACGATAGAACAACGAAATATGCTTTAGCACTATGCATCGAGATGCAACTGGTAGACAATACTATCCTAATCGAGACTGATTATGGTCATTCTGCCCTTAAGGGACATATGGGGAGTCCTTGTGTGGTGGCTGCAGAAGTACACGCAAGGAAGACTAGACTTGACCGATTCCAGGAACTAATGCTTAGAAGAGCTGTCAAACAGTACATTGATAGGGATATTCCCTCCTATACTCGGAAATGTTGCTATAACTCGGTCAACCGTTATATCTTTTACCTAGGGAATGCACTACCCATTCATCAAAGCACTCGTTGGCATGAGGAGAGAGACGCAAGAAGAATGCAAGATTAACAGAACACAGCATAAGAATCGATAGGGAGAGTATACCGTAGTGGTGATTGCACTCACAAGGTATAGAAGGGTATCGAAGAAGTAAGATAGTACTTCACGCACGAAAAGCAAGAACGAATTGAACGAAAAAGAAGAAGAAGAAGAAGAAGAAGAAGAAGAAGAAGAAGAAGAAGAAGAAGAAGAAGAAGAAGAAGAAGAAGAATTAAAGATATTTTTCACTAAACCCAAGATAAATATGTGACAAATCTACTTACTTTAAACCTCAAATTATTGACTGGAGGTTCTGCGAAAGGGATTCCGAAATAGGAATAAAAAAGTTTTCCATTCTCTGAAACTTCTTCTAAGCCACTAATAATACCCTGTTTAACTTTGATTAATGGGGCCTCATTACGTCTTACTTGTGCTACAGAGTTGTAGATGGCCGAGATGAGCAGTACACTCACGATAAATATATTCATTTTCATTGAATTTAGATCTGTTAAAAAATATAATAAAATAAAGTAAAATAAAGTAGAAAATAAAAGTCAAAAGTTATTTAAACACGAGATTATTACAATCATAGACTTTAAACAAATAAACTGAATCGGTTTTTATGTACTTTAAACTGAAAGAAACTCATTTACTTTCAAATTTTATTTTTCTTTTGTACCATTCAAACCTCTAGATGTGTTTATCAGCAAATTTCAATATAGTACATTATACAAGTCAACAACAACAAAAAATAACCTTTTGTCTTTTTCCATTACAAAAACAATCAAATCTAACCAAAAAGTGAGAAAAGGGGCCAAAATATAAGGTAGTAAAACCAGTAATAACTTTTGGTTTCAGTATATATATTTAAATATAATATAGAGCCGCAGAGATAGTACTTATATAGTAAGTTAATGTTTCATACTAACTATATTTAGTATATATATACTTATATATATAGAAGTACTATAGCTACAGTAATAAATATATAGTACTACTATAGGTATATATAATAACACCAGGGTGGTAGAGTAGAAGACATTAGCATCCTATATATGACGTTGATATATAGTTATATATACATATACAATAGAGATTATTATACTACCAGCTATACCGGCTACATATATATACTATATACATATATATATATATATATATCATATATATATAGTTTATAAAGTATATATATATACCTATGGTATGAATTTTGTAATATAAGAATATATAGTAGTATATATATATATATCCCTATATTATATATAGTACTATATATAGTAAGTACGTAATATATGAGTAGGTTACTATAGGGCAACGTCTATGTACTTAATTTATTCTTAACTTGTATACTATATAGGTTATATATTAATATATAAGTAGGGTAAAGAATAAGAATAATAAAGGCGTAATACACTATGAGTTATATATCATACTATTATATATTACTTATGCATAGTACTTATAGTATCTATATATATATATGATAGTAATAATAAGTATTAAGTATATATATATAATATAAATATACTATATATAAATACTATATATACTATATATATAGGATATATATATATATATATATATATAGTATTACTCGTAGGAGGGGAACGTTACTTAATGTACTCGTTCACTTGTATACTATACGCGGACTGAGTAGGGCTAATAAATATGTAATTATATACTACTATGATATATATATGGAAGGCTAATTTGTAATCGCGATATAATATATATATATATATACTATATATACTATATATAATCGGTTAGGTCACGATTTGGGGACAACTGGTTTGTTCCCCATGATGGGTTTTTATCAAAAATATAGACATCAAAAACACCCACATGCTAAGGTATTTTTAATAAAAAAAAAGAAAAAGGTAAAAATGAAGGATAAAATTCAACTGAGACTGAAGGTTAATTAATTGAAAGATAGTAATATTTTATTTAAATTCTTTAGTGTTAATTTCAACTTATCTTAATCCTAGTTTACTAGTTAAAATGCTCTTTGTTATTGTTATTATTACTATTATTATTATTATTATGTATCTATTATATCTCTTATTATTATTATATTCAGTTGATATTTTGTTATTATTATTATTATTTTCATTAGTTATTATTATGATTATGATTAATTGTTATTATTTATCAGCAGGTAACATTGCTAACTCCAGACAAAAAGGGGAGTCGCCAAAATAAGACCAGCCACTGACGCCTGAAGCTCTGGCCAAGACATCCACACTCAAAAACACCCACTATACTAAGTGACAGGTGTTACTTTCGAAACCCAACATGAGTGACGATACCTTTTGCTAAAATTGCTGGAACAATGACAAGTGACAAATAACTACAAAACTTAAAAAATGCAATGCCCTTAAATTTTAATGCACTAGGTGTGGCACCAAATTTGGCCAACAGAAAGAGCCTTTAATAATAATAGTACAAACAATTTTGCCGATCACTTTATAACTATATATCTAATATGTATATTATAATTGATATATATATATATATATATAGTATATATAAATTATATATAAGTATACGTATATAAGTATGATATATATACTATATACGTTATGATATTATATACTATATAGCCTAGTATATATATACAACCTATAGTATTTATATATCATATAATATATATATATATAATACATCACATATTATATATATATATCAATATATATAGATATATATATACATATATATTATAATACTATATAATATATATATATATATCTATTGGGTAGTTATTATATATATATATATATATCATATATATATATATATATCTATATATATATATATATAATAATAATATATATACTAATATAATATATAAATATAGTATATATATATATATGCTATACCTATATTATATTATATATTTATATATAAGTATTATATATAATATATATATATATATATATATATATTATATACTACTATATATATTCTATATATAATATATATATTATATAATATATATATATATAATATATTATAATATATATATATATAAATTATATTAATATATACTATATATATATATATATATATATATATATATATATATATATTATATAGAATATATATATACATGTATATATATAGTATATTTGATATAGTATATATATATCATATATATATAATAATATATATATAGTTATATAATATATATTATACTTATATATATATATATATATATAGTATATAATATATAATATATAATATGATATATATATATATATATATATATATATACTATAGTATATAGTACATATTGACAAGTATGATATATAGTTAATATAGTATAATATATATATATTATATATATATATATATATATATATATATATATAATATATATATAGTATATAATATATAACATATATATTACCCCTAATATAATATATATATATTTAATATATATATATATAATATATATTTAGTATATATCTATATATATACTAATAATATATATATAATAATATATATATATAATATATATATATATATATATAATCACATATATATATTAATAATATATATATATCATATATATCTATATATATAATATAATATATATATAGTATATATTTATATGTATAATATCATATAGTTGTTAAAGTATTGCATAATATAGTGTCGCAATTTTGATAAAGATGTTAACGAAAGAAACATATAATAAGAAGGTAAAGAATTAACTGCCTTCTCGGGGATTGAAACCACCGAATGTTGCGCGTGAGGACAATATGGCCCGGTGGCTATACAAACTGAGCTATATTAATATAGATATAAGGTATATATAGTATAGTATAGTTATATTATATAATATATAATATAATATATATATAGTATAAAAAATATATAATATTATGTATATTATATATAGTACTGATATTCTATATACTATATGCTATATAATATATATTATATATATATATATATATATACTATTATGATATATAATATATATATATTAATAGTATATATATATATATATATGATATAGATGATATAAAGTATCATATATATATATAAGAGTATGTTGTTAGTAATAATAGTAGTATACTGTATATATATATAATATATATAATATTAATATTATTATAGTATAGTATAGTATAAGATATAATTCTATATATGACTACGGTACATAGATATATATTTATTATATAGGTAAGTATATATATAAATATAATATATATATATAGCTCAATATTATATATTATATATATATATAATTATAATATATAAATATATATATATATATATATAATATCATACATATTATAATATATATAATATCATATATATATATATATATACTGTATATATATATATTAATATATACTATATAGCAAAGGTGGGATAACGCGCTTAAAGCGTAATCCGTTAATTAACCTCGTTAATTTTTTCGTTAACTTTTAACGCTTCGTTATTTCGAAGTAACCGCACGACTATTAAAGAGTTAAAATCTTTTCCCTACAATCCGTTAATCGGTACTTACTTATTTACGAGTTTATAAAATATTTTCTACTCGATTTAATTGTATTAGACTCGACTTTTGATAACAAAACTTTCATTTCCAAATTTCCTAAACGCTCTCTCAATGGCTAAAAATGTGTTTATTCTTACACGGTTATTATTCCGTTTAGAAATGTTTGACGTTTTTTCTTTTTGCTGTATTCTCATTTCTTATTGGTTCGCTGAAAAAGAAGATAGTGACTGTTGCCCGTTCAATGAGTCATTACCTTCTTTCGTTAGTTACTTGAAACTTGCTTCTTTTGCGACCAGTGAAAAATATAAGAACTAGGGCCTCATAAGCGTGTTAACTTAATAAAAAATATACATACATATTTGTATTAAAATTCTATTTCATTAACTAATATTTTTAAATAATAATCCTCACTGATTTGGTGTCCGTCAAAGAATGTCCCAGTTTCAAATGCTTCGAGGCGTTGCTATAAACAGCGTAATAATATCACATATCAACAAGCACATATCAACAAATCCAAAGTGAAGGTCATTGAACCAGAGTTTTTCCTACATATGTTCAATATGTGCCCCTTTCGTTTATAGGGGATACCATTTCAGCCGATAATCGCACTTCCTCCCAAACATTGGTTAACAGATCCCGAGTAATGGAAGGAACGGCATGTTTAATTCTGCGTTTCAACTCTGCGTATAATTGGGCAGCCCAATAGGAAGAAATCGCATGGCGTTAGGTCCGGGGACCGGGGGGGGGCCAAATATACTAGAGCTCTTGTCGTCTGGACATTATGACCAACCCAAGCTGGGAGTAAGTCGTTCAACAACGCGTTCGCACTATGTGACTCCAATGGGGAGGGGCTCCATCTTGCTGGCAATATAAAGTTTACCGCTTCATTCTCTAATAATTGTGAAAAGAGCCATTTTTGTAACATATCGAGATAAGGCGACCCCTGTTACGGTGCTGTCTGCGAAAGAGAAAGGTCCGAAGACCCGGCGTCGGGATTACTAGCGCAGAAAAAAGTTACCACCTTTGGGGAATCCACGCTTCGTGTTCTCACAGTTCATGCGGCGAATTTTTCAGACCCAAGATACGACATTATGGTATTCACACTTACACCTGAGATGAAAGGTAGGACTCATGCGCTAAACACTATACGATCTAGAAGGCCATCGTCTCGACCTAACACTTGCACAGGCAAAGGTAAACCGAAGAGCCTAGTCGTCGGGCTTTAAAGCATATACAAACTGCAACCGGTATGCACGCAATGTGTAAACGTTTCCTTAACCCCTTCACACCGTCGTTTTTGGCACCTTCCAGTTCCGTGACTCTCTCCGAACGGAATTCTTAGGACTATGAAGAAACGAGGCCCTGGATACGGTCCACATCCTATACAGTCACTTTGGGCCGTTCTGTACTTTTGCCTTTACAAAGAAATCCATTAGTTGCAAATTGCCCATACCTCGGCGATGTTTTTGCCATATGGAGGATCACACTTTGGAAACGTAAACGATACGCACGTTGAATCGTAATACAGATTCACACTCTAGCAAATTGTAGAACACAGAAAGCTTTACGCTCAGGACTCGCCATTGTAAGTATGTGGCGCACGGAGAAGACTACATCTGAATGCGTGCATGCGCGTATGTCGACCTATCCGGAACTCGTTCTGGCGCAAGTGCATCTTCGAAACTATGCAACTTACTCCTCACTTTGATGTATGATATGATATGGATATTGTTTATTATGCTGTTATAATAAGCATTGAAACTGGGAAATTCTTTACGACACCCGGTATTGAGTATTAATTAATAAGGTATTTACGCTTTGAAGTATTCTTCGGCAAGCGGCAAAAGCATCTGCTATAGGTCAAAGCCTAATTAATTGGTCTGATAAGCTTAATATCATTATTAATATTGTTAGGGATAGTATTATAATAAAAGAAATTTAATTATAATTAAAGAAAATTAACAATAATTATTACTATTCCTACATATTGTGAAGACGGTCAACGTTAACGATTAACGTTAACTTCCGCTACATTCTTTACCGATAAACGCTTTAATGAATAAAGCGTCGTTAATATTTTTTGTTTAAAACGATAAAAATTTGATGCTAAGGTTTCATTAACGGTTGCCGCAACCTTTGTAATATATATATATCAATATATATATATATAGTGATATATATATATTGATATATATATATATATATATATATATATTATATAATATATATACATTATATATCTATATATATAATATATATATATTAATATATATATATCAATAAATAATTATATATATCATATAAATAATTATAGTATATATATATAATATATAATATATATATAATATATATATAATATATATAATCTAGTATATATGTATATATAATATATATATTATAATATATATATATAGTATATATATATGTATATATATATATATATAATATAATTATATATAATAATAATATATGATATATATATATCTATATATTTATATATCATAATATAATATATATATATATATATATATATATATATAATATATATATATATATATATATATATATACATGATAATAATATATATATATATATATGATATATAATATATATATATATATATATATAGTATAGTATATATATAATATATACATATAATATATATATATATTATTATATATAGTATATATATATATACATATATAATATATATATATAATATATATATAGTATATACTAATATATATATATAATATATACATATATATATATATTATATAAATATATAGTATATATATTATATATAAAATTATATATATATAGTACGGTATATATATATATATATATATATATATATATATATCCTATATATACTATATATAAATATATCATATATATATTATAGTATAATATGACTAATATATATATATTATATAACTTAATATATATATATTAATATATATATATTATATATATATATAATATAATAAAGAATGTAAAGGTTTAATATATATATAAATGCAAATAGAGGATAGGATAACCTATGACAATTTTTATCATATGTTATTATATAAATATATTAGAAGTAATAGGTATATATTAATTATATAAATATATATATATAGATTATATATAGTATGTAAAAGCATCGTAAGTGTCAAGTTTCGTTGATTTTGCCCGATTATTATTATTATTAATAATATTATTATTATTATTATTATTATTATTATTATTATTATTATTATTATTATTATTATTATTATTATTATTATTATTATTATTATTATTATTATTATTATTATTATTATTATTAATAAAAACCAACCTCAATCTTAAATTTAGCGAAGTATTTAATATGTGCTTGCTTGTGATCACAATATTCTCTTCTACTCTGCATTGCAAGCACAGTTTTGTTACATATCATCTTTTTGCTTTCTTTTTTTTTTTTTTATTAATTGTATTGCTTAATTTCTGTTTATTACTTTCTAAATACCTTAACTTTTAAAGGTGAATGCGAATTTGTAACATATTTTTTAATTACTTTTAATTATTTATATTATTATATTCATAAGCGTTTCTAAATGTTTATGGAAACAAGTATAGAGATTGTGTAACTGCTTTATATTACTAAAGAAGAATTTAGTCCATTACACACACACACACACACACACAACACACACACACGACACACACACACAAGCGCAGTCACACACAAACACACACACCACAACACCTACACACACACACACACTCACACGCACACACACACTCACACGCACCCACAGATATTTCTGCCACACCTACACACACACACCTACCCACATATATATGTATCTAGTATATATATATATACTATATATATATATATATATATATATATATATATATATTATTATCATTATATATCAATAGTAATATATATATATCATATTTACAGTGAAATGCCAATACCTACAAATCAAATTTGTATTTGTAAATTCCCCCTGATGTATTTTCACCATGCTGGGATTAACGATCCTGGACCCTACGCACCGAGGAGCGTGCAAAAGTGTTTGACACCTACGCTCGACGAACAAAAGAGAATCCCGAGAATATTTCTACTGTCGCAAAGCAGAGCATTATACGTATTCTTCCCGCTCGCACTCGAACGTAAGGCCAAACAGGGTGCCGCGCATGGTGAATAATAATACCAAGACCGGGGGTTATTATGTATAAGTGGAATGTCAAATACCCTGAAATAAAAAATTTGTATTTGTAAATACCTCCTAATGTATTTCACCCCATGCTGGGATCGATCCTGGACCCTACAGTATGAACGTCGCAAGTGTTTGACCCACCTACGCTACGACGAGAAAAAAGAAGAATCCGAGAATATTTCTACTGTCCAATCAGAGCATTACTACGTATTCCTTCCCGCCCGCACTCGAACGTAGGGCCAAACAGGGTGCCGCGCATGGTGAAATTAAATTAATACCAAGACCCCGGGTGGTTTTATGTAATTAAGTGAATGCAATACCCTCCAATCATACCCCTGCAATCAAATTTGATTGAGGGTATTGCATTCACTTATACATAATACACCCGGTCTTGGTATTCAGATTATTCACCCCATGCGCGGCACCTTTGGCCCTACGGTTCGAGTGCGAGCGCGAAAATACGTTGTAATGCTCTGGCTTGACATAGAAGTATTCTCGGATCTAATTTTGTCCTCGTCGTAGCGTAGGGTCAAACACTTGCACGCTCAACTGCTAGGGTCCAGGATCGAATCCACAGCATAGTGAAAATCTATCAAGGGGGTATTTACAAATACAATTTGATTGCAGGTAATTGCATTTCACTTATACATAATAACCCCCTGTCTTGGTATTATTTATTCACCATGCGCGGCAACCTGTTTGGCCCCTACGTTCGCGTGCGAGGGAAGATACGTAAGTAATGCTCTGCTTGACAAGTAGCAGTAATTCTCGGATTCTTCCTTTTGTCTCGTCGTAGCGTGGTGGTCAAACTGCACGCTCATCTGCTAGGTCCAGGATCGAATCACAGCATGGTGAAAATACATCAAGGGGGTATTTACAAATATATATATATACTAAGTAAGTATATATAATATATAATAATTATATATAATTGTATATTATAATGATATATAGATTATAACGCCCACCTACGTATATACTATATATATAAATATTATAATATATAAATATGCACTACCTTATATATAATATATAATATAACCAATTTATACTATTATATATATGATACTATATATATATAATATATATATATATAATATAGTAGTATATATATATACTATATATATATATACTTTATCCTAATATAATACTATATATATATACATAATTATTAACAATTTGTTCTGTATATATATATTAATATAAATTTATATATATATATTATATAATATAATATATATAGCTATATATATATATACTATATATATAGTATATATATATATGTATATATATAAATATATAGATGTGTTCTGTATATATATAATATATATATATATATATTATATATATATATACAATATATATATACTATATATATATATATATATATATATACTATATATTATATAAGTAATATATTATATATATATAATATATAAATGTGTTCTGTATATATAATATATATATATATATATATATATAATAATATATATATAATATATATACCATATATACTATATATACTATACTATAAATACATAATATATATATTATATAAATGTGTTCTGTATATTTATTAATTATAATATTTACTTAATATATATATATAATATTAATATAATATAATAATATATATCTTTCCCTCATATACTATAATATATATATATATATATAATATGAATGGTTCTATATATTATATATTATATATATATATATATAAACAATATATTACTAAATATAAAGTACTTTGTAGTATATAATATAGTATATATATATATTATATATATATAATATATTATATAATATACTACTATTATATATATATATATAGTATATATGTTATATAGATATATATGATATATAGTATTATATATATATTAGTAGATATATATATATATATATATACTATATCCACGCTATATATCATTGCAGCCACACTTCTTTCCCCAGGAAGGCTGGGGGTAAGGTGCCACATAACCTGGAAAACACAGAAAAGTAGTCAGAAACTATACGCAAGTCGAAAGAAACCACCAGCCTCCGCCCCTTTTATACCCTTAGTAAGAACTCGTCGCAACCTGAAAAATCCACCCTAGGGCATCACGGGACTGCATCAGACCATCACTATTGCATCTCTTCAATGTAGGGTTCATCCCTTTGCTCAGGTGGGCCAAAGCCATACTCCCTCACAAAACCCCACCTTTCACTAATATTATGCACTTTGCTTCTCGCCTCTACCAAACTCACATCCCTCTCCTCCAGGCATTCCTTTACTGACTTAATTCCCTTTTTTTCGGCCTCCCAGCCGGTCGATTCCCAGTATACTCACCACTATTCATCCGCTCAACCAGCCGACTATCATCCATCCTTTCTATACGACCAACCCATCTCATGTACTTTCATATATTCTCTCATTTACTCCTTTCTTCACACAACATAACTCCCTGATGTGTTCATTCCTCATTTTATCAATTCTTCTCCATCTGCACACATTGTACTTTAGATCTATACCTCTTATTCCAGACCATAGTTTCACTACTAAACATTAAAAAAGGTAACAACATACCCTCATGTATGACCTTAGAGCACTCAAGACTCAGTCCCTTTACATCCACCAAGGATTTAATTGCACCAGCCACCTTCCTATCATTCACAAACTTCCTACTGCACTCTGCATCATCCGTTTCTCTTTTCTTCCAACATATATCCTAAATATTTAAACTCAGATATTTGTTCCAGTTGCTCACCATCCATGAGAAATCAGATGGATGATTTTGAGAAACTGGACAATTAGATTTAGGATTTGAGACCCCTCGGTCTTTTTTCATGATACCAACTGCAGCAGAACGCTTGGAGCGCTAACGGTGTTTGAGGTGAACGGTTTACCATTCACCTCTCTCAGAAGCGGAGGAATTGTTAGAAGGAGAGTGAGTTGCCACATCAAGCTCCGTTTTGGAACTAGGACCCATTTCATCCGGTAGGGTATAGAATCCTTTAAGGAAAACTGTGAGAGGAAACTCAGAAGAGTTATAGGAGGATTTGGAGAGCTGGAATAATACAACAAGCTATCAGAGGGATGGTTGGTGGGTTGTTTTATTGAGATCAATGCTATTGTTGACAATATTTTCGGAGATGACAAACCGCTGCCATTTAAGGTAGCGTCTGGGTCGGGGAATAAACGGAATAAAACTGTAGCTTGTAAACCCTATTTTCACCTTTAAAGGTGAAAAAAGGTGTTTAAAGGTCAGCAGTTAGTGAGGATTTGGAGTGTCAGATGAGTCTCAACGTGGAAATAATCTGTATACGCTTCCAACAGGAAATCTTTTTTGTTGAAGGTTTTTTAGAATGACAGTAATGTCTTCGCTTTTCGGCTCCAGAAAATAAATTGTGCCTTTGGATATGCTTCTTATTTCATCAGTGGTGGAAATAAGAGGGATATCTCAAAGAGAAGTTAATGATGACAAGATGAAATTTATTTCCGGATAGTAGCTTCAATGAAAAGGGATTTTTCTCATTAAAACAAATCCTAAAGCTTTTTCAAGTTCATCCCTAAGAATGATAGTTCTATGGTCGGTAGCAGCTATGGAGGTAGTGGGTCGCACTAAGTAATACATCGGGTATGATGTGTCTGCTAGTTGTTCCGGTTGGGGGAGCAGTATGTAGATCAAACAAATATGAAAGGGGGAAACCTTTCAAGATTGACATAACCATTAGAACACCTGGGTTGTCGAGGGAGTGCCAAGAGAAGGATCACTGGGGGTAGGCTGAGGCTTCTCAGTTAAACTGAAGGGAATCATGGCGTTATTATTTGAAGTATAATCCAGAAAAATAGGTTCATTAATACATGCATCGTCAATTAGAGTTGGATTAATCATAAACCTAGGCATATTACATAATATATTCAATTGAAAGCTTCCCCCCCCCCTTATGAGTGTCGAACCCATGAGGTTTACACTTAGATGACCGCGCTTAGCGGCGATGAAGTCTCTTGTTATTATATTTGTTCCAGAGGGGTCAAGGAAAAAGAATCAAACCATATGTTAGATCGTGTGACTAACGAGATATACACAAACAAGTGATGGGCACTCACCAATTCAGCAAATGAGACAGAGAGTTAACAACACTAACCAACCTAACAGAGAAGAGCATACTCGCGAGGCGAACACACACACAACACATACACTGATGATAAAAAAAATAAAAATAAAAAAGTAAATAGAAACTGTAGTGGAGAAAAAGGATGGAAAGATATAGAACATTAATTCGAAAAATGACGAACGGACAGAGGAATAACACTTTCTACAGACAATAGACAACAAGCACTACACAAGATATAAGCCTAGGAAACACACACACACACCAACAAACGCAACACTTGCTGAGGCCGGAGGAATACACAAAATCCCTTTAATATTGGTTATTATCACTGTGTTATGAGTCTCAACGTGGAAATAATCTGTATACGCTTCCAACAGGAAATCTTTTTTGTTGAAGGTTTTTTAGAATGACAGTAATGTCTTCGCTTTTCGGCTCCAGAAAATAAATTGTACCTTTGGATATGCTTCTTATTTCATCAGTGGTGGGAATAAGAGGGATATCTCAAAGAGAAGTTAATGATGACAGATGAAATTTGGTAAATCCAAAACCGTTACGACCATAACAAGAAATATAATAATAATATGTATATATATATATATACTATATAATATATATATATATATATATATATTATATATATATATTATATATATTATATATTATAAATCTAATATATATATATATGATTATTATATATAATATTAAGTGATTAGTAATTTTTTTCATTTACTTATCGACCATAAATAATAATCTACTAGTATATATATATATCTATTATATAATATATATATATAATATAGTATATCATATACTATATATATATAATATATATTATAAGATATAGTAATGATATATATATATAGTAGTAAGTGATGGCCGTTATGGCATCAAACTCGCTGGTTCAATCCCACCTGTCCGTTATATTGAATGTACTGGAAGCTAGGGTCACGTCTGCCTGAGGATCAATGTGAGAAGATCGGTTCTATGAGGTAGGCGGTGTATTGTGAGGATGGGGCGAGGTGACGTGATATAGTCGACATAGTGCGTGTGTCCACTGGGGTGGCAGGATGGAGAAATGATAATGATAGTGGAGTGTGTTGTGTTGTGGAGAGGAGTTAGTAGAGTGGTTTGTACAGAGGTGCGTGAATGAGTGGTGAGAATGAGATAGAGGAAGAGGTGCTGCGGCCGCGGAGCAGGGGCCGGCGGTTGCGGCGATGCTCATGGCCAAGGTCAAGCGTGCCGCAGGCATGGGCGACGGGGCGAATGGGCGGGCGAGCAGTCCTTGAACATATTTGTCAAAGTCGTCGCGTCCTGGGGGGCCGATCGTTTGGGAGAGAGGCGGGCCTTCTTGGTTTGCGCAACGAGCAGTTGCGAGGGTGAGTGAGAGTGAGTAGAGCGGATTGTACACTGATCTTTAAAGCAACACATCTGTGCCTACATTGCTTTGTAATTAAAATTGCTTATTAATATTACCGGCCTATATACTTATATATATATATAGTATAAGTGAAGTTAATATAATATATATATATATATATATATATATAGAGTATATATTATAATATATATATATATATAATATCTACATATATATATATATATATATATATGTATAATAAATGATATATATATATATAACTATATGTGGTATATATAATATATATAGTATATATATATATATGATATATATATATAGTATATATATATATAACAATTTATATACAATTATAGATAAAATATATATATATATGTATATATTATATATAAGTATATATATATATATAGGTATATATATATATAGTTAGTATATATAATTTATATATATAATATACTATATATATATATATATATACGGTATATATATATATGATATATATAATATATAATATATATATATTATATATATATATAGTATAGAGTAATAAATATATATATATATAGATATATATATAATATATATATATATATATATAGTAGTATATATATAATAATGCTATATATATATATATATATATACTATAATTTATAGCTATATATATATATAGTATATTATATATATATATAGCATAAATATATATATATATATATATATAATTTTCTATAATATATAATATATGATAATATATAGTATAATAATATACTCCTAAGTATATTAAATATATATATAATAATACATAATAATAGAAAAAAAAAATATATATAGTCCTATATTAGAGGTGGGACGCCGCAATTTTTAATTTAGAGAGGAAAGCAAAAGCGCGAAAGTGGAAAAATTAAGTCCCACAATTGCTAAGTGTTGCAGCTCAATAGGACGTACCGGTTATTTCAAAAAAGTTAAGTCCACAAACGCAAAAGCGTACATGTCCAGCAAATCAAATTTTTTTTAAAAAAGCATAAATTTGTATAAGAGCGAAAAATAAATATATAAAAAATAGAGCGCAAGTATGTAAAAGAATGAATTATTTTTTCAAAACTTCTTCTTTTCAATACTATAACAACCAAAATAGAAGATTAATCTTATTTATCAATTATCTGTGATCTCTTCTTCCTCGCTCTCCTCTTGCATTCTGAACAGGGCCATATTCCGTTTCATAAAGATAAATTTTTATCAAAATTGCTGGTGCGAATGCGCTGCCGCTTTGTGCTTTTAGAGATGTCACGCAGCCTTGCCTAAAGCAACCTCGTGCCATGGCGGTGAGCTGGCTTAATAGGTGTATTTAATTATAACTTAAGTAAACAAGTCCACCCAGATCCTCTCTGGGTATTTCACATCGGATTAATCAGGTTCCTTAGTGGATAGGTGCGTACTGTGGGTAAATCATTTACTGGCAGCCCATCTTACGCATAGGTTTGTCCCAACTTCGGTGAAACAAAAGCTAGGCTAGAATATACGTGATGCAGAGAAGAATATGGTACAAACTGTAAATAAAATGGTATCAGAACTCTGTTATTTTTAAACATTCGTTTGAACATTATGTCACTGTTTTAATAGCGAATATTATATTTATACTTATATAATTTTTTTAATTATAAATTGTTATTACCTCATCATATATATATATTATATTATATATAGTATTTATAATTAGTATTATATATATATATATATATTATATATTAATTATATTAGATGTCATTTCCTAGAATATTATCTCCTTAATATAAATTATTTTGTCAATATATATAATACATTAATATCTACTTTATACATAAATCATGATATTATATAATATTATATATATATACTCGTATATATATATATATATGATATATTATATATATATATATATTTTTAGTACTTTATATATTCTTTTTTTTTATTTTTACAGTTGTCACCACCTATCACGGGCAAAACCCTATTCAAGGAGGGTGTGTTGCACGCCTCATAAGTTCACAGCTTTACTGTAAATTTTACGGAGAGATGAAGCCGCGCACAGCGCTTTGAGCATTGAGGGGATGATTAAATGTTCAAGCAGGAAATAACAGAAAGATGGAAGAAGAATTCACAGTAACAGGTGTGCAGTAAAGAAGGAAGAACTGTCATTGTTCTGAATTCTTAGCCTTGGAGTTACCAATATCAAAACTAGTCATTAATCTTTTAAACTTCATGTGACAGTTTTATACAGCACCCCTACTTTTTCTCTATGTGCTAATCGTAAGGAGCGATCGCAAGGTTGGATGTACGTACGGAGATGTCCTCGGCCAATGTCCACTTCTGCGGTCTATTATGAAGAGTATTAAAGGCACTTCAACTATTTCGCGCCGCATGAATCGAGTAAGAGGGTCTATGTAGGTTATATCTGTGAAGATACAGAACAGCTTTTATATTAGCCTTTCGGCCTTTTAGTACCGACTTCATCCAAAAGGCCGTGTGAAACCAGTAGCCCTCCTCAGGATTATGAGCCGCTAGTTTACTTCACATATATATATCAAGAGGTCGGATATAGGTGATCCGTGTTATAGCTGGAGTAACCTGAGTAAGTAGGAAAACAAGTCTGGCAGTCCATAAAACAGAACTCCCTAGTTTCTTTTGAGTGCTCTAGCCCTAGCAATCCGTTGTGATGTGAGGTCTCCAGGACATTTTTTTATGTTTAGTTAAGTGCTCAAGGATGTTCATTTGTCTACAGAAGAGACGGAGACCGTCGAAGAAATTGGCATGTTAGAGGTGTCTTAAGAGAAGGATTTGTAGAAGTTGGTATTTAAAAAATTGAATACCAAGGTTCAGACGACCCCACCGGAAATTCTATCCAGATCAGCAAGAATAGAATCGGAAGATTAAGATGAGAGGCAAGCAATTCTCGAAGTAAAAGAGGAAGCAGATCGACTAGAGCTTTACAGAATGTAATGGGTTCTGAGTCATCCGGCATATGAGTAGATAGGAATGTTAGGATGCTGCAGGTAATGATCATTAATGAAATAGTAGGAATTAAATGTGGAGATTATGAGGACAAAACACTTGAGGAACATGTCCCCACTATTGACAGATAATAGGGAAAGAAGGAAGTCCGCCAATCAACAACAGCCGATATTGAAGCGATTGAAAGACAACTGCATAAGTAATAGCAAAGAGAGGATGGATAACCCAAGGAGGGGAGCTTGTGGAGAGCATGTGACGACGTGCCATACCCGTCAAAAGCTTTGGATTATGTCGAAGCGCCTAACCTACTGCAATGTATCGATGTGAAAACTGCGTATCTGTAATGTAGATCAATCCATAGAAAATTGTATGTAGAGCCACCTCGAGCGCCGAAACCCATACTGGCGATCAGAAAGAAAGTAATGAGTTTCCAGATGATCTAATCTATATGATCTTACCTTGAGTTTGTGTTTTCAAAGATTTTTTTGCTTAGAAATACAAGTGAGAGCTTATAGGGCGATAGTTTAAATAGGATCAGAAAGCGGCCTTCCTTTTTTCGAAAATAGTGTTTGGATCATGTTGTCGTTGCTTCCAACACTGAGGAAAGTGTTAGTATTGAGACATAGAAGACTATTATGTTGACACGGTGATGCGAGCCAGCACGGAAGCATCCTCTCTCCAAATAACTCGGGGAGGAATGTCCGTCTCGGGCCACTTGCTCCTAATGTTCATAGCTTTCAGAGCCCTAATTGCACCTCGATCTAATGTAATCACAGGCAATGGCTTAGGAATTCCTGAAGATGGATAGATGGAGGAGGATGAGGCCATGCCCAGATCGTCCAGGGTTGAGTTAAGAGGACAAAATAGGAGGCCCTGAAGAGATTTGGCCTTTTCATATGGTTAGTCATTTATCAATCAGAACACCATTCAGTATTCGAATAAGATGGAGAAAGCATTGTATTTTTTTCGAAGTTGTAGAGAAGTTTTTGGCAAGTAGGACCCAGATATGATTTATCTATAGGAGAACTCAAGGAGTGTAGCGCACTTTCGTTTTTGATGAAAGCGCTTTTGCTGTTCGTTCGTATAGAGTATTCTCAGCAACGATTTCAAGGCAGAAAAAATAGCAAGAAGTGATAAGGAGAACGAGAATTTTTCCATTCCCCATACGCACCGTCTTTAGCCTGAATGGCCAGAGAAACAAGCACGATCGACCCATGGCTTATGAGAGAGAAAGATTTAGTTGAAGAAGGAAATGAACCTGCTCATCCATCAACGATTACACTTCCCACCTTATCGGCAGAAGTCGAAGCGTCCCCAGAGACAAAGCAGTCAGTCCAATTATAGTTAGCGTAGCCACGCACAGGCCCCCAGTCAGCCCGGTCAAAGTGCCAGAAAAAACGCGTCAGGGCAGGCTGGAGCTGTTGGAGAGAGAAAAAGTAATTAAATTAAGAGATATAAGGTTGTGGTCAGCAGTACAAATAGGAGCGAAGGTGGTGTATTTATAGAGAAGAAGGACAGTGGGGGAAACATAAGGTCAGTGTGTTCAAAGCAGTTGGTTTGGGACGATGCTTTGTAATGTGTGTGGGGTTCTATTAATTATAGTTGCTCCAGATCGCTTTAAGATGGCTAAATGTCGGCCTACCCCCCACCTAAATCAGTATAGAGGACTCCAACCATTCATGTTGGTGTACAGTTGAAATCCCTTTAAATAGAGAGGACCTCCAGTATTGACTGAGAAGATATAACATTCTTCACCGTTAGGGAAAAGGAAGTAGTAAGATATCCAAGAGAAACAGGCGTGAAAAATCTGTTCTGTTATGGAGAACAGTAGCAGAAGCACAAGATTATTGTAGAGGAAGGAAGAAAGATTTTAGCCACCAGAAACAATCCGAAGTTAGAGATTCGAGATTCTTAAGACGTGTTCAGGAGTGTGTAAACATAGGCTAATGCTCTCCACTTTAGACGGAAATTATGAAATGTTAGTTGGATATATTAATACAGTTAGAGGATGAAATTCTTAGCCATACTGTGTCTCAGACAAAGCAAAAGGTTAGGGTTAAGAGTTAAGAGAGGTGGTATTACACATTCTGCAGAGTTAGATTATGTAGTATATATATAATATCCATATAATAAATATGCGTATATATATATATAATATATAATATATATATATATATATATAGCTATATATATGACTATATATATATATATATATATATTATATATATATATATAATATATATATAAATATATATATACTATATATATATATATATATATATATATATTATATATATATATATAATCATATATAGTATATATATATATATATATATATATCTCCCTATATATAGATATATATATATTATATATATATAGTGTGGGAAAAATAATAAATTTTGCCGATGACGATGACGAATGACGATGACTGGCTAAATTTGCCGATGACGATGACGAATAATTGAAATAATTTAATTTAAAAATTTCTTTCTCTCTCTCTCATCTCCTCTCTCTCATCTATAATATATATATAGTATAATATACTACATATATTATATATATATATATCCATATATATATATATATATATATAGTAATATATATACTATTATATATTATGGGTTATGAATTTAAATCGCTCATTCCCCTCCTGACTATTAATTACATGCCTATAAATCTGCCGGTGGATCAAATCAAAGAGAGATGTATCTTTGTACTCGCTTTATTTTATCAGTAAACGATATTTGACAGGAAATGTTTTAACTTCAATTAAGATAGATGACTATGCACTATTATGACGTTGATAATTACATTAAATTTAGTCGTAATAATCACACTATTAATAATGGGCATCGCACCTATCACTAACATGACCTCTCGGGACGAGAGCCTAGCTAAATAACCTCGAGTAAGGGACGCGTCGGGCGGCCTCGGCCCTCGCTTATCCCCTTCTCTCCATTGGCATCTTCTCCCGAATGGGGGAGAAGAGCCATATTATTTGCGTAGTTACAAAAGGATTTACAGGAGTGGTACCAAGCGTTATAAGTGTATACAGGAGGTCTGCAAATAACCTCTCACAGTGCTGTATACCTGCTATGTCATACATGCTGATGACTCACAAGACTTCCCTAATTATGGGCTTTGTCCCATCTTCTTGGTGACCTTGGTAGTGAAAAAGGAACGTTTGCCTCAGAATCTGAAGTGAGGCTTAAGATTCTGTTTATACAAAGGTTCCTCCTCACCCTCCTTCGGATGGATACATGAAATGCATAGGAAAGTTGAAAGAAGGAACAGTGGAATATACTACATGGGAAAGGAGAAAGAACTACAAATATATGGATAATAACACACTTTAACAATCGATTTTGTACTCGTATTAGTTTCCACATCATCGTCTTTATCTCTTATTTTCCTCAGGAGATATTCACTTTTGTCCCCCACTTCCTTCCTCTATTCTCTTCCTTCTGAGTTTTTCTTTCGGTCGGAGGGATTCGGGACTGGTTCGTAGAAGATTTTAACATTTCTTAGACTTTCAACTACAACTTTATCACCCTTTATTATATGAGCATTACTGTTGGTGATCTTGACAACTCTGTAGGGGCCGTGGTATTTGGCAGAGAGCTTTCCGACGTTGTATTGCTGGCTTTTTACTAATAAAAATTTTGCTTCCTTTAAATTCCTGGGAAGGAAGATGTTCCGGTTGCGCAGATTTGTTCTTTGAGCTAAGGGCTTGGCCATCAATTCCGTTATTTTTTCAATATAGGAGTCATATGATTTTGGACCGTCGGGGGCGGTAGTGCTTATTAGGCCTTCAGGGATGTTTATATTCTGGCCATACAACAGTTTGCTGGGGCTGATACCACTCTCCGAGATGGGTGTGAGCCGAAGAGTGAATAAGACGAAGGGTAAGACGTCCAACCATTCTTGTGTTTTCATGGTTGGCTCTGCCAACATGGTTCTAATGCTGTTAATGATCATCTTGTTCAGCATCTCTACCTTTCCATTAGCTTGTGCGTTGTAGGTGCTGGTCGTGGTGTGAAGTATCCCCAATAGTTTACACACACTCTCAAATAAGTGTGAAGTAAAGTTTGCGCCGTTAGCTGAAACTATTCGGCTGGGAATTTCACAATGCGGAATTAGCTGGTTTATCAAAGTTTGAACTATTGTCTCTTTGGCGGCGTCTTTTAGCGGAAAAGCCCACACATAGTGAGAGTAGCGGTCAATAAGGGTTAAAAGATACTTGTAGCTTCGACAGGGAGGGAGCTTGAGGATGTCTACATGAATAACTTCGAACTTGTAAGTAACTTCTCTGTATTTTCCGTAGATGGGGTTGATGCCTCGACCGACCTTAGACACCTGACATTGAGCACAGGAACGGACTACCTCTTTAACCTTTCGATGCATATTTTCAAACACAAAATTGGCCTTCAACACAGTAAGGCAACGGGTAATACCTAGGTGCCCCTGCAGGTGGGTCATACGGATGAGGTCGGCAACTCTGACGCACGGTATGATGACGCGAGCATAGTTTAAAGAAATATCAACATATAAACAGATCTTTTTCTTTTTGAACCAGAACTCTTGTCTTTTAATGATTAATGAGCTCTTTACATTACCTTCTAACAGTGATTTTATGAATTCATCATCATTTTGATCTTTGCTTATTTCAAAGTAATCGATTTCCTTTCTAAATCGTTTTATGAGCTCTAAATGAGCGTGGTTGCAATCTTGGATTAAATTTATTTGTGTTTATTGGTAAAGCGTCTTTTAATTTGTCCACTTTCATAGTGGTCATTTCATTGTTAAATTTCTTTAATTCATCTTTCTCCATCTTTAACCTTTCTTCTGCGCTTAATCCTTTCTTACCACTTTCAGGATTTTTCCCATGGAAGGTATTTGTAGTATGCGTTCTGTGGTCATTTAAAATCCGACCAGTTTGCCTTTCATTGGAATTTACGATCGGCTCGTGCGCCACATTCTTTGCGGTTTGGGCATAACGTCTCTTTAAACTTGGTGAAAGGGTTTCAATGAGGAATGTGTCTGAAAATTTGTCAATTACATTTTCTGTCTGCATTCTTCTTGCCTCATCCTGATTGGCCAGTTCACTTACGGTTGAACCAATCACCGCGCTTGGGAGGAGGGGCGTAGCTGGAGGCTCCGCCTCTTCTATCGTCTTGCAATCTTGATCTGCATTTGCAATATTTTCAGCTTCATTATCAATATTATTATGTAACAAGTATTCACTGAGGGGGTTTGTTTTCTTTGTGATCAAATCCCAAGAGACCTTATAAGCCGATAAGAGGTTCAAACTTCTAATCTCTCGTAAATT
This sequence comes from Trachelipus rathkii, assembly GCA_015478945.1. Lineage (NCBI taxonomy): Eukaryota > Metazoa > Arthropoda > Malacostraca > Isopoda > Trachelipodidae > Trachelipus > Trachelipus rathkii. Next base: position 38,649 of record JABUQX010041602.1, read on the forward strand.
ATAGTTTTTGCAATTGTTGCATGTCTTGTATCTCTGTATCAAGTCTCCTTTTTGAGTAGATATTTTTATAGGTCTATCAGCTAAAAGGTATCCGTACTTCTTCAGGAGTTTAGTTAAGACCACTAATAACTTGCCGGCTTGATCATATTTCCGCTCAGCTGATGATAAAATTGTACTATAAAAGGCGATTGGTTTGTCTCCTTCTTCAGTAGGAGATAAAATGACGGCTGCCGCGGCGGTGTCTGTGGAGTGGATGATGACTTCAAAAGGGCTTGATGGACTTGGATAAGCCAGAGCATTAGCGTTCTTGATGGCTTCCTTGCTGTCTTTAAAAGCTTTATCCCCTGAGGGGTCCCAATTGATTCGGCGATTACTATAAGGTTTTCCCTTTAAAAAGTGGTAAAGGGGAGCTGTAATATCTGAAAAAACTGCTATAGAGGAGCGATAGAACCCAATCTTTCCAAGATAACTTCTTAATTCTTTAATTGTTTTAGGTTTTGGTGTATCGATTATTTCACTGATTTTATCGCAATTAGGTCTAATCCCATTTTCATCGATTGTATAACCCAGATAATCGATTTCTCTGGCAGCTATTTGGCACTTGTTGGGATTGACGCTGATGTTGAAGTATTGTAATCTTTTTAGTACCCTTTCAAGCAGGATCTGGTGTTCCGCTTCAGTCTGGGAATGAATGAGGACGTCATCCATATAAGCATGAGTATTCTCGATTCCTTGTAGTAAAATATCAACAAAGGCTTGAAAAATAAAGGGTGATGAGACGAATCCCATGGGGAGGCACCTGTAAGTGTAGGAGCCGAGATTTGAGGTGATGATGAAGTACTTTTCAGAGTCTGGGTGGAGTGGAATCCCATAAAATGACTGAGTTAGGTCCAGTTTAGTGAAGAGCCTACTTCCTTTCAGAGTAAACATTGCGTCTTGTAGGTGAGGTAAGCCATAAGTTTCGACTTCAACCCTTTTGTTGATCTCTCTAAAGTCGGATATAAGTCTCACACGCCCTCCGCTCTTCTCTAGGACGCTTACAGGGAAGGACCAGGGCGAATTGGTTCGTCTTAGCACTCCTGTGGCCACAAGATTGTCAAATTCCGCTCTAGTTTGTGAGTAGAGCTTATGGGGAATTTTGCGGGGTCTGAGTGATATGGGGGGTCCTCTGACGTTCACTTTATAAGGATAGGTGTTAGCCAGCTCTATTAATACTTTTTCAGGTATAAAGGCGGCCTTTTCATCAGTAGTCTCAAGACCGTCCCCACCTATTAAGGCTGTGCTCATTCTTTTATTTTTATTATTTTTATATTTATCAAAAATTTCTTCCCATCGTTGCATTTGTTCCAGTTATATATGATGATTTTCGGGTAAATATGGATTCAAAAATAAGTTCTTATATTTCATTAATATATCATTAAAAGGAGATAGACTAGAAGGTACATGCAAAAGTGGTGGGATGAGGAGTAAATGGTGGAATAGAAGGAATGTTTTCATGCGCATACTTAATATTAAAATTTGAATTTTTACTTAATTTCATACATTTATTTGTGATTGAATCTATCAGTAAATTTTTATCAAAATCGATGCCCATTTGAAATTTCTTTTTTTTTAAAATGACAATTCTAAAATGTTTATTTCAATACTTGCAACATAAAATGTATCAATATATTTTCTACCTAGACCTAGGTCAATTTCAATAGTTTTAACATCATAAATTGGTATTTTAGTATTGTTGGCGGCATACATGAAGCCGATCGCAAGAGCCCCTTTGGCCAGGAGGTTCCTGGAGGAGCCAGTGTAGATTAGGTAATTTACTTTATTAATATGGTCATGAACCTGGTAACTTTTTTGTTCAACGCCACATTGGCTGTAACATTTTTACTGTCACTACAGCGATCGTTATCAGCGCTTCTGATGGGGTTTAACAAGCTATTTGTTTTATCACTCTCACCCTCTCTTATCTGGCTCATAACTATATTATTTGGTAAATTTAATGTGAAAAAGATATACCCTTCATGCATAGGGCTCACAGTAGTAATAATATTTGTATCATTTAGCTTACCATAGCATCTTGTGACAGCTGAATCATTTACGACAATATTTTTATTAATTATAATATTTTCAGATTGGGTACTACTACTACCGAAGGGTATTTACTTATATTTATGGAGAGAGGGCACATGCAACCCTTTTACAAGCAATGACGGTTGTCTTTTAGACAAATTTCATTTATATTATTACTGTTCACACGTTCTTTATTGTTATTTTGAACACTGTTTATATGTACAAAAATTTCGCCACGTGCGGCTGGTTCGAGGCTTGGAGGAGCTTGGTCCTTTTTATTATTAGTATTGGATTTGTTATTTTCGTTGGTTGCATTATTGTCATATTTATTATTATTATTATTATTATTATTATTATTATTATTATTATTATTATTATTATTATTATTATTATTATTATTATTATTATTATTATTATTATTATTATTATTATTATTATTATTATTATTATTATTATTATTATTATTATTATTATTTTTTTTAATATTATTAATATTATTATTATTATTATTTTTTAATATTATTATTATTATTATTATTATTATTATTATTATTATTATTATTATTATTATTATTATTATTATTATTATTATTATTATTATTATTATTATTATTATTATTATTATTATTATTATTATTATTATTTTTATTATTATTATTATGATTGGTAGTAGTAGTAGTAATAGCATTATTAGTAGTATGATTTTGACTACTATTTTTATGAATATTTATAGTGTTTTTATTTCCTGTATAAATTTCACCAATTGTATCGGTACTAGGATTTTCTAAGTTTATTTTTAAATATTTGGTATCATCTTGTCGATGATTGTTGATAAATTGCACTTGGGGTAAAAGGAAACTTTTTCCCTGTGACCCGTTTTTCTACGACTGTCATATTGGGGTAGTGAAGTAGACAGCCGTTCATTCAGTTTTCCGCTTTGTGTGAGGTGGTGGTTCTGTTACCATTATTGTGGAGTAATGGGTATAGGGGACATTCAATCCCTTCACATTTAAAAGCTTTATATAAGTAGCGGGAATGATAGAAACAGAGATGTTGAGCAGCGTTGTTGAATGCGTTTGTATACCCATTACTATCAGCTGACCTCGTTTGTCTAGACAAACTCTTGGCGCGGCTCGAATTACTTCCCTCAGCTGAGTACGTCTGACCTTGAAGCATCTGTTGGACTGTCTCAGCCAGCGCAGACAGTGTTCTTCAGCTGGGCCAGCAGGTGCGCAAAAGGGTTGTGGCTGGGCGGAACGGTGTCATGTGTGTGTACTGGGTTTGGCGCGATGTTCTTTGGGCCAGCAGCGTCGGTTTCATGACGGTTTGTGTGCGTACGCACAGCGTTTACAGAGCCCCAAGTCTGTTCGTAATTTGGAGGTTGGTTTCTTCTATCTTTTTGAACGAAGTTTTTATAAAGATCGTCTGCTACTCTTACCATTCTAATTAAGTCGTTCTCTTCGGCAAGTGAGTAGACACTCATCTGTATGTTTACATGCATTTGTTCTAAAAACAGATCTATAGCAAATTTAGGGTTATGTTCGATGAGGACTTCTAAGTTTGTTACCAAGAACGCTTTTCACGCGATTGAGATATTCGCTTGGTAGCTCTTCTGGATGCATGCCTTGTTTAAAGACGTCTCGTATCCTATTTCGTAATGCCGGGAGGTAAATCCTCTCTATATCTTCGAGGAGTGTTCGATAAGCATCTTCCTGAAGTGGGAATTTCAGTTTCGATACCAAAGTGGTAGGTAATATGGGAGCTAATAATCGAACTCTTTCGTGG
>JABUQX010041603.1:5000-7500 GCA_015478945.1 Trachelipus rathkii
ATTTCTGAAACCAGTGATATCTGGTAGAATTTTACCATCCCAATGTACAGTCAACGGTACATCTGTTGCAAACCTCTGTTTTATACCCTCAGCTATTTTTTACGTAGAACGCTTCTTTCTCTCTGCAATGTACTTCTACTCAAAACAACGTCATCAACATCGACTCCAAGGGCATTAACAGTGGATGCCAACACCATAAAAGCACTACGATCACTTATTTTTGTCCTGTCCAGTGTCATTGCCACATCAGGTGTCACAATACGCTTTTTCTTGCACTGTCCACTAGATGAAGGTTTGGGTTTGGGTTCATCACTGTCGTGTGAATCAGTATTAGAGTTTGAAGTATCGCTAGTAGAACTTGAGCTAAATTCTACAACTACAGACATTTTCTTCTTCCTTATCTCTTCACGTTTTGTTTGCGCTTCCAATCTCTCCTCTCTTTTCCGTTTTCTAGCTTCTCTAGCAAGAGCTTTTCTATCAATTGTGCCTATGTAGCCACGTCTACCTTTTTCTCTTTGAGCTGCAAGAAATATTTTATCTTCCTCAACCGTCATTATTTGTAGTGCATCATTGTGAGCAATATCAAAAAGGTCGTTTAAACTCTCCTTAAACGCATTTTCACTTTTTGTTTGAGATGCATTCTGCTTGTGTAAGTTGCCAATTTCATTCGTCTGGCGGCAGCACTAAATATGTTTTAATCGTTCTGAAATTTCTTGTGCGAGGCTTTTTCACAGTCTGAAATAAAATGGAAGGGTATGCATTGTCAAAATACAAAATTAAAAAATCCCCCCTATAAGCTTGGGCCGGTCTAAATTATATATATATATATATATATATATATATATATATATATATATATATATATATATATAAATATATATATAATATATATATATATATATATATAGTATATAGATATATATATATATATATATATATATATATATATATATATATATATATATAATATATATATATATATATATATATATATATATATATATATACTATATATATATATATATATATATATATATATATTATATATATTTTGAAGAGTATTTACGTCTGATTAAATATCCTTCGAAATGTTCTTCTTTTGGTTTTGGTACGCATGTGATATGGTGCAGATGTCGTAGTTAGGCGGCTCCAACGGAGATGCCCGGTATATTAGTCCGATATTAAACAAAGTACGTCCAGTAATTGTAAGTTACGTTAACGAAAACGAAGGCCTAAAGTGAGAACAGTTCTCATTCTTAGTCTAGTTATGGTTTTAAACTCCGTCCCTTTCTTCTTCCCAGGGCTATGGTCTATCTTGTATCTTTGAACATTGAGTATGATATATATATATTATATATATATAATATAATATATATTAATATATATATATATATATATATAGTATATATATATATATATATATAATATATATATATATATATATATATAGATAACGGTAGAGCGCACGGAGTAGCATGGAAGGTCGTGGGGTTCGAATCCTAAGTTCGGATCGTAGGTAGAAATACCTAGAGAAGTTCCCCTCCATTGAATAGGGCTATGCCAGTGAGGTGTGAACTTTTTAATTTAAATATATATATAGTATAATATATATTATATTATATATATATATATTATATAATATATATATAATATATATGAATATATATATATATTATATATATATATATATTTATATAATATTATAAATATATATATATATATATATATATATATATTATATATATATTATATATATATTTTTTTTTATTTTTTTTTTTTTTACGCAATTTCGTGCACCACCGCTCACGGGCAATGCCCTATTCAAGGAAGGGGGTGGTTAAAAAACAACAAAAATTCAACTAACACAAACTACGCAGATGAGCACAGACCAGGCTTTAAAGTGGGGGAGATTAAATTGAGTAGGAAACACGAAGAAAGAGAATCCACAGAACAAGAGGTGGCAGGAAAGAAGGAGGCGCCGCAGCGAACTAGTCTGGATTGCTGGATATCAACACAAAACTCATGTGCCGACAACAGCACCCCTTGTGCTACGAGGGCGTCCTAAAGGTGGTGGTACGCGAGTGGAAGTTCCCTCGAAGCCTTTGCCGCTGACGGTACCTATAGAAAGAGATAAAGCACCAACATCGCGCCGCAAAGACAGAGGGTCAAGTGAACTAGAAAGAAAGTAGTTTGAGTAAGTCTTTTTGGCTTTGACTCGACCTATTCCAAAAGCCGGGTGAAACTGAGCCCCCCCAAGATATGAGGCAGTAACTCCATACAAGGGCGGATGAGGCCCTTGTAAACTGGAGTAACTGTGAAGAGAAAAAAAAGTCTCTCGGAGTCTAAACAGAACTCCCAGCTTTTCCTTGAGGCCGCCTTAGCAACCGTTGTAATGTGAGGTTTCCAAGACTTTTTGTTTATGTTAAGGCCAAGGATGTTTATATTGTCGACAGGAGAGACGAGAGAACCGTCGAAAGAGATAGGAAAGTTAGAAGGTGTC
>JABUQX010041603.1:15000-17011 GCA_015478945.1 Trachelipus rathkii
GCTACACAAAAATTTGTAAATGCAGAAGAACGAAGAGAAATAGGAGTTTTGTCCTTATGATTGCAATAAGACGTTATTTTATAAGAGTTAAGGATTGACTTAATGTCTAATTGTGGGAAACTAATACCTAATAAATGAGAAAGGTCCTTACATAGTTTGATATGGATATGTTCGTAAAATGTCAAAGCCAAATATAATTTCAACTTGAGAACATTTGGGATAGGGAAGGGGGGTCAAATTTGGAGTATAAGAAATTATTAATGTATTTATAAATAAGAGAGTGGGGAAAAAGGTTAGAACTAAAAAAATTCAACAGGAAATCGAATTCATCATGCATTAGGTTGTAAGTAGACGTCAGGTGAAAGGCTCTATATAACAAGGTTTTTATACTATTACATTTAAAGGACAAAGGGATGTGGCTGAAAAAGTTTAGGCCCAATCCAGTGAAGGTTTTCTTTCTGTAAATAGTAGTTGAAAAATCTATTGCTGTTTTTTTAATAAATAGATCCAGAAAAGGGTGCGAGTTATTTGTCTCATCTTCATGCGTGAAGATTATGTTAGGTAACTGGGTATTTATGTAATTAAAAAAGTTTGGAATTTTGGTTTCATCTGTGAAAAGTAGAAAGGTATCGTATATATATCTTTTGTAAAATGTAGGTTTGAATGAGGGGGGACATTTATCAAGCCAGACTTGTTCATGGTGAGTCAGATAGGCGTTAGCCAAAATAGAGCTCAAAGGTGAGCTCATGGCTAAGGAATTGGTTTGGGCATATAGAGTGTTATCAAAAAAGAAATACGTGTCTTGAGATGCTAGCTTTAAAAGTGTACCAAACTCTTTTTTGTCGAAACCATTGAACTGTGAGACTGAGCAAAAAATACTATCGAGTAGGATATTGATGGCATCATTAATAGGGATGTTGGTGTGAAGAGATTCAATATCGAAACTTGTCATGTGATAATTCTGTAGATTAATACTATAAAGCCATTCTTTAAATTGATAAGAATTTTTAATCGAGTAATCATTAATAGTGAATGGAGATAATTGAGAGACCAAGTATTTAGCTAATTTCTAATTGTGCGTATTGAATGCTGTTAATATTGGTCTAATAGGCACATTAGTTTTATGAATTTTCGGGAGTCCGTACAGGATGCCTGGGGAAGAACCGTGAGCATAAATATCATTAAAGGTCGACTTACTAATCTTCTCTGCCTTCAAAAGCTTCCTTAGAAAGCGGTTAACTTTATCTTCTAAGGTGAGGGATAAATTAATGGGACTTTTATTAGTTATAGGGTTGAAGGCAGAGAAGATTACAAGAAAACAGGTGAGAGCTATAGGGTGATAGTTAGAAGGATCAGAACACTTCCTTTTTTCGGAACAGGTTGGACATGTGCCTGCTTCCAACACTGAGGGAAAGTGTTATCATTGAGACATAGAGAATATAGTTGAACGAGGGGAGGGGCCAGCTCAGAAGCACACTCCCTCAAAACTCGGGGAGGAATGCCATCCGGGCCACCCGCCTTCCTAACTTTCATTGATTTCAAGAGCCCATGCACCCGATCAAAAGTAATCACAGGCAAAGGCATAGGATATCAGAGAGGAGAAGGAGAGGAAGAGGGAATGCCAGAAATCTTCTTAGGCGTGATTAGAGGACAATATGAGGCGAAAGATTGGCCTTTTCAGTTGGAGAATTAGCAACAAACCATCAGATCGAATAAGTGGAGGAAAGACAGATTTACAGAAGTTGTTAGAGATGCTTTTGGCGAGGCCAGAAAGAGTTTGTCAGTAGAAGAAATAAGGAGGTTAGCGGCACTTTCGTTTGATGAAAGACCCTTTGCTTAACGAAGAGAATCCCTGCAACGCTTTCTACGCACTGAATGAAAATTAGCAGAGTGATAGGAGAACGAGAATTTTCCACTCCCGATAAGCCCTGTCTCTAGCCTTGAATGGCCAGAGAATTAGCACGATCGAACCATGGATTGCCGAGGGAAGAGAAAGATTTGAGGTCGAAAA
>JABUQX010041604.1:0-7500 GCA_015478945.1 Trachelipus rathkii
AGTATTTATAGAAGAGGAGGATATATTCCTTGAGGCCGATGAAACTTACAATCGGCACGCTTCTATTTGGGACACCATTTGTGCCCTTAAAAATAAAATTAAAAATATACCAAAAACCAAATCACTTCACGACCAACGTGAAACAACAAGGCTCTTAATAGATGATATCTGTTTTGAGGCCAAAAAATTATTTGATGAGAGATACCCTTTAATATATAAATACCCACTTATAGTCGATCAAATAAATTACTTAAATGGTGAGTTGAAGAGATATGATTCTCTCATACAAAAAACCATTATTTCTGAAAATGCTTCTTTACAAAAGAATACATTAAATGTTCCAAATATTATTTGCTTGTAAAAAATACTATATCACAACTTGAATGTGCTTATCTTCATATTGAATGTATATATTGCAAACAAAGGCATTATGCTTTTGAGTGTGAGATAATCTCCACTCCTTCTTTGAGACGTCAATACTTAGTAAATAACCATCTTTGTTTAACTTGTTTTTTATCAAATCATACTATATCTGAATGTTTAATGGTCAAGCCTTGCATCTTTTGCAATTCACTGAGACATCATTCGTCTATATGTGAAATGCTTGAACCAAAATCATCCTCTGAACCCACTGACAGTGATTCAGAGGCCATTGACGATCTCATCATTTGTACTTCCTACGAGGAAGATATAAAACATCTTTTTGAAAATTTAGAAAATAATATTGAAATTACATCTCAAAATTCATCAAATAATAATAAAATTATATCAAACAATAATTTACCAATTGATATTAAATCTACATCGCCAGAAAAATTATCATTAAAAATTATTAACAATAGTGTCCTCTTAGAAGGCACTAAAACTATTTCATCTTTTGACTTAAATTGTTCTCACCTTCCCCTTCTCACAGAGAAGTGGGAAAACCATTTTGGACCTTCCTTCAACTTTAAAAATCCTTCTTATCTATCACAGTATAGTAAGAAGGTACCTTCTTTTGAATTGGCTTCCTCCCCACAGAGTGAGGAGAAGTCCTTAATTACTTTTCCAGAGCAAGGAAAATGTAATACTTATAGAAATATTGATATGAATACTAATAAAAATAATTATAAAATATTAATGAAGGATGGTTCCTTTTTCTCTTACGCTCACAAACAAGTTCGAGGGAGAAGAAATTTAATTTTAAATTTGTGGAATCAATTTTAATAAAAAATTTGAAAACACTCATAGCTATGAGTGAAACCTTTGCAGTTGGTTCTTGTAAAGAGCAACTAAAATTATATATTAAAATATTACAATATAAAAATCAAAATTGGTAATAAAAATTGTTTGATAAACTCATCAAAAATGGTCACATTTTCCAACAAGGAAATTGTACCTCTTAAGACTAAAACTGACTACTGTCATTTTAGTCAAAATACAATTTGTCTTCATCCTCTATCAGAGATAAAGACTTTAAAACTCGATTATAAAATTTGCCACTCTTCTCTTAAAAAAGAGAAGTACTTACTACCATGTTCTTTTGATTCAAAAAAGAACTTTACTCATTTTTCTTTCCGAGGAAAGAAACTATACCATAATAAAAAACCATCGACTTCTACCAAAGGGAAGTCATTCCACAAAAGGGATGGTAAGGTGTCTCATTTGAATAATGACCACCCCCACCTCTATATTACCACTACAGGTGAGAGAATAATTATGAGTAACTCTGATTTTCTCTCATCTAACCACCTTAACCATAACTCTTTGAATGAAGAGTTATGCCCCTCTGAGGAACAGGAGGACCCTATAACTATGGGGTATGATCCCTCCTCTTTCTCTACTAACACTTTTTTACCACAAAGTAAGTCAAAACTTGACTTACAAAAAACCACCCTTGTCCGGGAACTTTGTGAACGGACTTTAAACAAATTTGATTAACCAAAGGGGGATAGGGTTTGAAGCCACTTATCAAATTCTATCTACCCCCCTCTATTTTGTCAAACTGGTACTGTGGCAAAGTACCTTTTCATATTTTTTTGTATATAGCAGAATTTTTTTTTGTAATCATTTGTTCTTTTTGTTTGCTTCTGGGGTTTCTGCACCCGCTCCTTTAGTTTTAAGTTAGGTTTAAGTTTAGTCATTAAGTTCTTTTTGAAAAATTTATTATCTCGGCTGAGATTTTGGGAACTCCCAACTTATTAAAAAATTATTATTTAGGGTAAAACATACCCCTTTGTTTTAGTGGTGCTTTTTAGACCACTATTATATCTTCTTAAAGGACAACTGTCCAACTCAATCAAATATTTAGTTTTAAGTTTTTCTCCCTCTTCTCTCGTAGGTGCCGAGGGAGGGGGAGCTGTAAATAATGCGCACCATTACATATTTGTCTCTAAAAAATAGTTCAATTCTTATATTGTCTCAACTGAGACTTGGGGATAGGGGAGGTGTTCCCCCCACCCCTTCTCTTGCCTCTGCGGAGGTTGGTGAAATAATTAAATAATTAAATAATTTATTTTGTCTCTACTTTGAGACTTGTGAGAACTCTCACTTTGAAATTCCTCTTCCCATATAAGGAAGTTTTATAGTAATCTCTATTTGGAATTTCTTTTTAACTTCACCTCCTCACAATGGTTGGTGTAAGTTTATATATTATTCAAAAATTTAACAATTAAAATTTATAAATTCATTTATTGGAAATTGCGAGCATAGCATTTCCTTTTACAGATGTCATTGTACTTTCGGTTTTCTCTGCCCGATGAAAGGCAAACTTACTCGTGTAATCGTTCATTTGTACCTTCCCCTTTTTAATTATTTTTTAATATTTATGATTCTTCACGAAAGAAGAGTCATTTACTTCATTAAACTTCTTCCTCAAAGGAACCACTGTCAGGCAACAACCTGGCTAAACGTCGATCAAAAGCTGTATTCATTGAATCAAGCTTCGACGTCAACCTTATTGTCCATATAGACAACATTAAAAAACTTATCATATAATTTCTCTTACTATTGAACAATAAAAATAATCTTTTAAAATTTCTTACTTATACTTTAATTCAAACGTGAACTGTGTATTCCTCTCACCAGTGTCCCCAGGACTCTTCAAAAGTAGTTAAGCTCCTTTTGTACGGCATTAGGGGTTTTCTTACTTCAGGGTGTGTGTGCCGGGACTTACTGACTGTGTAATGTAATTTCGAGTGCCTTGCATTTTCGTTTCAAAATACATTTATTATCAGAACTAAGTTGATTATTTTGTTACTGGTTTTTCAAAGAAGCGGCTGTTATGAGGTTGCCAAATTTTCATTTTTTTAATGGAAACTAGTTCCCTTGACTTTGATACTGTTGGTGGTTCGGGTTATTAACCCACCTTTTTATTTTTAAAAAAAAGAAAGGGACAACCACCCCCCTTTTTAATAAAATCAGGGTCGTTGCCTTCTGTTAGTGGTGATATTTTGAAACTAGAAGGTGCAAGACGTGAGAGTTAAGTTATATTACATATGCCTGAGTGTGACCCACTACCGACCCATTCAAAATTCCTATCCTTCAGACACAGTTCACTGGCGAATAAAGAGTATACTTATTTACTATATTTTCTTTCACCAAAACTTACGAAAACAAACTATATTTTTTTCTGTTGTGGTTTCCTTTGGGTGTGGAATTTAATGTCGTAAATTTTTTATATTTACTCCATCTGCCACTTTGTGGCCAGTATTTATAAAGGGTGCAAATGATTGTATTCGCGAGTGGTTGGTCTGAAATTGTGGTTGAGGAAGTCGTGATTACAGCCAGGCAATGGCTAGCTCATTTATTAATTATAGTAAAATAATATACTATAATAATCTTAATAATCATTTTCATATACAAATTAAAATTTATCAATATAAACTTGCTTTGTAAGTCGGTATCTTTTTGAACAAAAAATCCTCAAAATACGATACCGTATACTCCAATTAAGGCTCGTAAGAGTAAAGTATCCCTTATAATTGAGCTACGCCTTTGAAATTCACAATATTGATTCATTTAATAATAAATAGTAAAAGTCCCAAGTTTGGGACCCCTGGGTTACCTGTAACCCCAAAAATGGGGTTAGGGGCTGGAGACCCCCCCCATATCATTTTTTGTTAAAAATTTTAACCGATTCTTCTTTATTCCATGTCAAAACTATTATTGTACAAATTTGTCAGCCAAAAATATGATGTATATTTCTATATATATATATATATATATAGATTAAGATTTATAAAAAATATATATATATATATATATATATATATATATATATATATATATATATATATATATATATATATATATATATATAATATATATATAAGGTATATATATATATATATATATATAAATAACTTCTTCCTTCCACAAAATTGAGAAAAATGAAACGGATACAAAAAAACCGGTTTGCATCTAACTTCCCTTTGATAACGTTTTGAAGTTTCAAACTTCCTCAAATTATACTAAAGATATAGAATTACATTTTTATAAAGTTTCACTTCAATCGAAGCTGTAGTTAAGTAATTATAATTACAGTAAGCCACTTGCCAAAATAGGCTTCTCAAAATATTGAAAAATTCACATTGAAAGTTTTCCTTTCCCCTCTTCGTTGACCAGATGCTCCATGAGTGCCAGTCTTGGTTAATATATCAAATTGATCCCAACACTCCAACCTTTTACTTGTATAAATGTCATTGACCTCCTTCAATCGAAAGGTCAAGTATTGACCCGGCTGACCTTGCATTTTCTATATTGAAGTATTAACATATCTTGCCTCATAATTGTGCTAGAGACTTGATTCTTGTACCAAATTGATCAGTAGAGAATACTGGTCCTATTAATTGTTGTTAAAATTGATAATTATCTTTAATTGAAAAGTTATATTTATCATATAATTTTCTATGGGAAGAAAAGTATCCTGTATCAAACACGTGATAAAGTTGCCAAAGACTGCCATTGAAACTGTTAGTGATTTTTCTAACAAATCCATATCGATTTATTCAATAAATTTATTTATTTATTATATAGTTTTAAAATTGCTATCTTTTGATAGTAAATTTGTTATTATAACATCATTAATTCAAAATGAGGTTTATTTGGTTAATTGCTTGTCGATAACTCTTTTCGCATCTTCTCTATCGAGTATAAAAAGGAACGATGGGAAGTGGCGATCACTCATTCTTAATTACTGCACTCAACAGTAGACTCTGTCCCCTTAATTTGTATTCCGAGTCGAAACAGAATTTCTACAAGATCATTTATAATGCAGTTCGAGTAAAATATTTTATGATGAAGCTTGTTCCTCTAATGAGCTTCCCCCATCATTTTTAGAGGTTCCGCGCCATTTTTGGAGGCGTCTTACCGACATTTAAGTCAGGGCTGTTGAATCTTTTTTTTTATAAATTCACAGCGGCAATATTGAAACTTTTCATTCCGTTAAATGGTTATCTCAGGAAATGTTTGTATAGGTAATGTCATTTACGCCTTTCTGGACAACTTAGGGATCCCCACTAACGGTCATCTGACCAACCCTTCTCTCCTTGCAGATGTTAGCAAAAAAGGCAATAGTTTTTTGATTCGTTATATATATTAAATTTTTGATAAGTGTTTTGGCATTGTATAGCAAATCAGTCTCTTCTGATTGAGTTGTTCCATTGGAATAATTCAATTTTTGATAGTGGACCCACGAGTTGCTATACAATGTTGAAGTACTTCTGTTAGAACAGTCCGCAAAGTTTGAATTGATCTGTTTCGCCTACGGTTATGTGGTGTTTGGTTTCCATTACCAAACCACATATCTGCGCAAAACACCTTTCAAACCACCCTTTTTCTTCGTCTAAATTTAGGGTCCAGTTTTATTTGTAGGTGGAGAAATCTTCGAGTTTTTTATCTATCTTTTACTCTCTCTCTCTCTCTTCGGTGAAAGCTTAAAAGTATGATATTTACAAACACTTTTGTACCCAACGTGATGTATACTGATTTTTTGTTTATTTTTTTATACATGCAAACAATAAATTCACATACAAAAAAGTAAGCAAACGCTAAAGGGAAAAAATTGAGGAAAATAAAAGATTTAGGAAAAATTGAAAGGATAAAAGATTTGGAGAAAATTCAATATAAGGGGAATGCTTAGAAAATTTCAAATTTAAAGATTTGTTTAAAAGATAATAATAGAGAAAAATTCTCGTCATAGTTGAAATTAGAAATTTCAATTAGAATAAGTAGGTCAGAAATTACTGCCTCGTCGTAAAAAATGAAGACCATTTTTTACTAGTATTAAACTTAGATATAGATCGTAAATAGCATAGAAAATAGGAAGTTAGAAATAATAACTAAAAATCAAAATCTAAATATTTGTCAATATTTCATACGTGAAATTTGATTTTTTGAAGATCGTCTCGAAGCGATTCTTATCATAAAAATACTATTGTAATATACCCCCTTTAAATATTATAAATGGAAATCACTCTTTATATATATATTTGTTAAATTATATATATAAATCTATAAATTTTTATTTGGAAATATTAAAAATCACTTTAATAGTTGATCACGTGGTCTCAGAATTTGCCTCATAAATGAGACAAAATCAAAAATGCAAATTTTCGATTGTATTTATTTAAAATATTCAAATTAAATATTTATAAAGCATAAATCATATATTTTATGGTTTTAAATCATCAATGATGATATCCATATACATATATATATTAATATATATATAATATATATATATATATATATATGTTATTATATAAATATATATATAGTATATATATATATATATATATATATATATATATATATATATATATATATATATATATATATATTATATATAATTATATATATATATACACATCTATATTTTTTTTTTTTTGTGAATATTAATTAATTAGGCAAAGTTTAGCGAGTTTCTGAATTTTGTGTAACTTTTACGCCGCGATTTCCGTGCATGATAAATTGTAGCTAGTGGTTTTAGTAATCTTAGTTTCCCGATTGGTGGTGGAGCAAATATAGAATAACCCCTAGACAGAGGCTTCACCCCTGTCCTGTAGTAATAATTTGTTTCCAAGAAGTAGACATTTGCTTATTCGGTTTCTTTCTGTTTTCCTTGTTTTCTGAACAGAAACGAGAAACATTAGGAACCTAAAGTAAAAGTTATTACATTGGAAATTTGTCTTTCTTCTAGAATGCTTTGCATTTCTAGAGATTGACGATTCCTACAAATAATAATTATTGTTGGTAGTCATTACCATTAATAATAATTATTATTATTATTATTATTATTATTATCATCATTTATTTTAGTGTAGCTAGTATACTGCTTTCTATTATTATTATTATTATTATTATTATTATTATTATTATTATTATTATTATTATTATTATTATTATTATTATTATTATTATTATTATATTATTATTATTATTATTATTATTATTATTATTATTATTATTATTATTGCTTTCGTAGTACTAATTATAAGTCTTAGTGTATGTATTAATTGT